>JAGDQP010033601.1:0-20581 GCA_022664845.1 Lepisma saccharinum | reverse complement strand
TTGTTGTAATATTAGGAATATATCATTTTAATATGTATTTGTATTTTAATGATGTAAATGTCATATTTTTACTATATATTTTTTTTTTTAATTTTGATTTCAGTGATTAATAGAAGCTAATTATGAAATCAGCGCTCCAGCGATAAGTGAATGACGAAACATGATTCCTGGATCGAGCTGAAGAAACTTCACAAGAAATTTTCAAGTTTGGTTGTTTTCTCTGCCGGAACTCACGAGTTAAACGAGATGTTAATACAAGTAAATGAAATAATTGTTATATTCAGCAATTAAGTAATAAAAACTGTTTAGTGAGCTATAATTGAACATTTTTATTTACGCGTATAGCTAGTGTCTTTAGCCCACCTGATTCCAGTTTGATCAGACATAATAATTTATGTATCCCTATAAAAATGAGACCTGCCGGTAGTTTCTTTATTAGCTTATAGGTGTCACTAAGTTCTTCAGTATATTTTACTTTGAATGTGGTAAATTTAGAAATTTAGCATTTTTCAGTAATTACAAAAGTGACTAGTTAATGGATTCTACAATTTCTTTTGTTCTTTGTTTATCTATTCCAACACTTTTTCCAATATTTATGAACTGTTACTTCCTGCTTGCTAAACGTAGAGGAAACGTGGCTATAGAGTATTCTTCTAGCCGTAACGGTCTCGAGTATCTCCTTGCACGCCGTTTCACATTATATTCGCTATACAAGTTATATGGGCTACAACTTCCAAACTACTGACATCAGATTGTTTTCAAATTTTCTGAATGGCAGAACAACCCAAAATAAAATTTAATTCGGATCTCCGTAAAGATATAGATAACAAGGGGGAGTACCTCAAGAAGCGGCAATGAGTCCTATAACGTACATGACACACGCGTTTCAATAGAACACAGCACAAAGCTCAACTACTAATACTCTACCCATCTGGACACCACACAGTTCGATACAAAAAAATAAGTACATAGCAATTAACGAAACCAGCAACAAACAATCAAGATGCATTAAGTACTGTACCTTGGATTTCATTTAGACCAGGGAATGACTTTCAAAAGCGATATACGAAATCTCCGAAGCCAAGATCTACAAACTCATTCTTCTCTAAAATCCTGAAACTCCAAAAATTAGAATTAACAAAATCAGCGATTCAACTGAAAATATGAGAAGAAAAAGATCTTGGCTACTTCTCTGGGGATAACAGACGGGTGATAACCCTTCAATCCTAAACCATACCTTAGCTCCTGCCTAAAAAATCCTTCTTAGAAACACTAACTATACGCCATTGTCACAAAAAGATTATCACACAGACGACGAAAATAGCTTGGCTTAACTAGAAGTCCCTACTCGCTTTTAAAGTTGGGAAATTGACTTTATTATGATGATAAATCAAACTCGATGACAGCAACTGGTATGGTTTTTCTGACAAATTTATTCTGTTTATTCAATCCTACCTCGTTGGAGAAACATCGCTCAGCTTCTAGACCATTCTTAGCATAATTGTGGTAAACTTAGCATAATTTACACTGATTTAGCATGTAGCATTAATATCTTTGCCATAGTGGTAAAATGTAGCACAATTCTTCACTTCAACCTAGGAAACCAAAAGTTCTCTCTTTCTCTCTCACACACACGTACGCAAACAACTATGCTTCAGGAGACACAGTATCAACCATAATAGAAACCAGTTAAGTGTTTGCCCTTTCTTAATGACAGAGATATTTTGAGTACATATCGAATTGATATAAATATTTATAAATACATAAAAACAGCCTAGTAATATCATTTTCGGTATCGTATAAGACAAAACGAACCAGATTGTGGGTAAAAAAACATAAAATATGTTATTATTACCCCCAGCTTACGCCGTAGATTGATCCCCACTAATCTTCGATTTTCTACTTTTTAAAATTTTGTAGGGAAATGAAACTGATATGGAAATGTATCTGCTTCGTAGAAATCATGTGCAGAAAACCAAACTTCGAATTTCATTAAATTTTATAGAATTGTAAAAAGAACTAATGCATCCATAATTTGAATTTGAATGTTTTTGGGCGTATAAAAATGACAATGCAGTATATAGGCCAATACATATCTCCCATTACAAAACTTTAATACATTATAAAAGGAAACAACCACAAATCATGCAAGAAAAACACATCGATAATACATATCAACAATAAAATACCATTAAGAAGGTTCAAGATAAACACAAGGTTAGATTTAATTAAAATCATCACTTATGTCGCCAAAATAAAAGGTTCACAAAACTTGAATTTGAATTTTGTTTCTTAAAGTTTTAAAACCATCACTGAATATATCTATAATTTGCGATAATTTATTTACACTTTTACCACATCTTTGTACTGGCGAGCTACAATGGTAAACAGAACTAAAGGGTTCAATTTTTGAAAGATACATAGGAATCTTTATAGTGTTGATAAACCCTTGTTTTCAGAAAGAGCATCTGAAAAGAACATTACATCAGACAGCAATCTGCGATCTTTCAGATTCAATATTCCCAACATAGTTCTCATTTCAATTACATTCAGAAGTACATTCAAAAGTAGATTTAAATTTCCATTTAAGCCATGCCAAGAAATTATTCTGGATTGCCTCAATTTTATTAATTAAATATTTAAATATAATAATAATAATAATAATTATTATTATTAAAGTTACTTTAAGCAAAACATTTAAAGAGGAAAAACAAGTATATTTTTGGCATAATTTTTTTGTGAAATAGGATAATTTTGTCGTCGTGGTGGCATAATGTTCTGCTGTTTTGGTTGGCAACGCTGTCCTACACTGTAAAAAGTGGAAACACGAAATGGATGAAAGTTACTCCGCTTTATGGAGAATCAAAAATCGACAATTTGCGTTTTGTTGTATTTACTCTTAAATGTGGATATAGTGTAGCCCTTTCGTGAAAAGATTCCTAACCTTAACTTCATTTTAAAGTTTAACATTTTCTTTGTAATAACTTAACGTTAACTGAAAATGGGTTGCAACTGGCCAAAGTGATTTGTCAGTGAACGTTCAACTTATTTTACGCTTAAAATTCGGCCATTTTCTGATCGAAGTCTATTTTCTAAAATTGCAAGTTTGAGGTTACGTAGTTTTGTGGATGAAGCTGAAGCCTTGGTTGGATATTCCATAATCCAACAACAGGAGTAACGTTACTTGCTTGTGACTGAATGCCCAGCCATTTTGAGTGTCTATATTGCTTTTACAATGTAAACAGTAAACAGTTTACTGGTAGACTGAGGACGGCAAGGATTGCATTGACGGAAAGAGCAATTAAGTTGGGCATAAATCTTTACACTGTAGCAAACTTATCTCTCCTTATTTCACGAGACATTCCTCGTAGTAAAAATAAAAACTTGTTAATGATTAACCTCCTTCGCAGTAAAATCCTAGCTATAAATATCACTCGGAAAGCCATGAGCACCACCTGCCTTCGTAGCTAAGTGGCCAGAGCATCTGACTAGTGTCTTAGCGGACCTTGGATTGAAACCCGACCACATTAACTTTTTTTTTTTTAGAAAAAATAATATTAAAGGAACATTACGTTTTCTTCTTTTCTACTTTCAAAAAGTACTCTGCTTCAATGAAATACATTGGAAAAGTCATATATATATACGCATTTTGTAATTTTACAGAAAGTAAAACTTTCAACCGAAAACTGGCTGAATGTAAGTTTATCCAGAAAATGGAGGCAGCTGAGCTGCCTCCATTTTCTGGATGAACGTTGAGTCTCCTATTTTCACAGTGTAGGCAGATAAAAACAGACGTTCCACAGGGTGCAGAGCATTCTCCACTATTTACTAGCGTCTAAGACGGAAGCACATGGAAACCAGGCGTGGCAGACGCAGATCCCCTTGAAGTATATGTAACACCGACAAGCGCTTGTTCCACATTTTGTAGCTTGGTCTAGTTGTTAACATATCGGGAAGATAATCCGGAAGTCCCGGAATCGAATCCTAGCGTGGTTATTTTAAATATATATTTTTTAAATGAAAACTTATTTCTTTTTTATATATATATGCAATAGGAAATTTAATAAAAGTTGTGACCAAGAGTACGTGTATAGGTAGGTGAGTCAGGTACGGTGTTTTTTTTTTTTTATTGCACATGCGATTTACACAGAGACATTGTTTCCATGTTGGCTCTCCTTAGACGCGGGTCACTATTTTACTCCTTGTTTACAGCGGAGCCACCTATATTAAGTCCGTGCTTTCAGATGCTGATGACGTAGCTTATTTCGTATTTAGTCATCATCTCTTTCTTTGTCACACGCACTTGCAAGAGTAAATGTCTCTTGCAATTAGCAATTTGTCCAACGTTAAAAGATACAATTTAACGTAACTAGGAATGCAGCAGTCATTTGCTGTAAAGGTAGAATTCAGAAACATAAACCACTACAATATGGAAACAATGATATCCTATATGAACAGCGAGCAACCTATTTTGCGTCTGCATAGATCGTGACCTAACGATTGAAGTCCATATTAGCAATAACGGAAATCGTGCCTTACGCAAGGTGTTGTAATTTACCACCATCTTTCGATGTACCTCACTGGCACACAAATGTCTTTAAGTTGATAATTCTTGCAACTTTAGTCATCTTTCATGACTGAAGTTGTACAAACCGAAGTTGAACGTGTAATATCAGGCCAGGATAGATACATACAAAGTACATATATAATTTCTAGATGCTATCCAACTACCAGGTGTATGCATAAGTTTTTGCCGGTTTTTCTGTTAAAGAAAACACGTAATTTTCAAGAGAAATTAATTTTGTTTTATTCAGAATATTGGTCATCGGCTTCTACACATTTCGCCCATCTTTCAGGTAATTGATGCTTACCATGCCAGAAAAACTGCTTGTCTTTTGCGGCAAACCATTCGTCGAGCCATTTTCCAACGTCTTCGAAATTGCTGAAGTGCTGCTCTGCGAGCGCGTCCCCATTGATGCGAAGAGGTGATAGTCAGATGGCGCCAGGTCTGGGGAGTACGGCGGGTGCGGAAGGATGTCCCATCCAAGCGATTTCAAGGTGTCTTTCACTGGTTTTGCTGTGTGAGACGGCGCATTGTCGTGTAACACAATCACTTTGCCATGTCTTCGGGACCATTCCGGTCGTCTTTCGATCAATGAGTGATTTAAATTAATCATTTGTTGGCGATAGCGTTGTGCATTAACGGTTTCGCCGGGCTTCAAGAGTTCATAATACACAATACCGCTCTGGTCCCACCAGACACAAAGCATGGTCTTCTTGTCGAAGTGATTTGGCCTTTGTGTTGAAGGACCGGCTTCGCCAGGTGAAAGCCTCGGTTTTTTCCGCTTCGGGTTTTCAAAATAAATCCATTTTTCGTCACTCGTCACAATTCGATACAAAAAGGATTTTCTTTCGTGGCGTTGAAGCAGTATTTCACAAGTGACTTTGCGATTTTCCATTTGACGTTCATTCAAATCGTGTGGGACCCATTTACCCAGTTTATTGATCTTCCCCATTGCTCGTAAATGTCTGCTGATTGTTTCTTGTGGCAAATTTAATGCTTTTGCCAATTGCTGTTGAGTTTGAGTTGGGTCATCCTCCAATAACACCTGCAATTGCTCGTTTTCGCACTTTTGTGGTCTACCAGAGCTCGCACTGTCTTTTACATTGAAATCACCACTTTTAAATTTTCGAAACCATGTCTCACATGTTCTACTCGATGGAGCGTGTTCACCATATGTTTCTACCAGCACACGATGACTTTCAACAGCCTTTTTCTTTTGATTAAATAAGAAAAGCAATGCGTGCCGCAAATGTTCTCTTTCAGGCACAAACTTCGACATGATCACTGAATGATAAAACAAAGACGTTGGTGTTTGGCGGACTCAACTTGTGTGTGTTTGTAGTTTAATGTCAGACGAAGAAAATGACGTGTGTGTAATATGAATACGCTGCGAACTTTTCGCTGGCGCCATCTCTTAGGTAAACCGGAAAGTACTTATGCATACACTTGGTAAGAGACATCTTTAGACACATGCATAAACAATCTAATTTGCACTATCTAGACATATCATAACAATCGATGCCTCACATTCTTACATAAATACCTGTAAAACACCTAGATATTCATCGAACTTGAACTACTTAATGACATACATCCATAACTTACCGTTACCTTCAACAGTTGCAGAAATAGACCTATTAATGAACAAAATATTTAAAGGATTAAGAAAGGCACTGCTCACAAATACTATTACAGTCCAAATAAACAGCTCATTGAGTGAGGAGCTCTGGTCCGATACTCTATTTAAAACTTCAAAACTTCAAAACTTAGTAACACTGTGTGATCGAGTCTTTCAGTACAGATTTAAATACGTCGATACTATCTCATACTCCGGAGTTTTAATTCCTACAAATTGTGCAATAGAAGCGAAGTATATTATATTCCCTCTACGTATTACGCTTCTGAATCGTGAGAAGAAGCGAACGTCATTTGTTGTTTCAATCGATAGAAAAGCAAGAACAGTTTCGAATTGTTATTGGAAGTAATGCCATGCTGTAGGTAAAGTATTCTTTAGTCACGTTGTGAAGTATCACGAAGAACTGTAGTTGTTCGAGTGACGCTGACAAATAAGTCTGTTAGCGGCACTCTATGTATACAGTTATTTTGGGATCTAGCAAAGTATAAGCCCGATTTTGATGCTTGAACTTGCATTGGAAGCTCTTTGCCATACTAAGACACACAAAACAATATGGGTCGGTAGGACCCCTAGGGCGGTGCGAAAAAAATCAAAATTTCACATTTCTGATGATAACACTGACCCCCGGACCATATAGGCTGCCGAAACTTGCGGAACCTTAATCTATGCTTCAATACCTTTCAAATGGTGCATCGCACGTCAAAATTGGTGAAGGGGTTCAAAAGTTACGGCTTTTTTAAAAACTGAATCACAGAATGTTCACAAATTAAAGAAAAGTTTGTCTATCGTTCGGTCTGTCTTTTGTTTAAGTCCCAAATGGGTGGCACCGGGGAGTATTGGAGTTTAGTTGCGAACTTCGGGTAAATCGAAGCTTATTTTTTGATAGGAGTTACTGTTTTCGAGATACAGAGCCTACCATGATCCAAAATCGAGCCTATGCACTTTTTTAAGAGTCAGTATTACAAAATAAGTGATATCAGTATAAAAATCTTTTCGGGGTAAAGGGAAGAGTGGGGCAAGAATTCTACTCTCAAAACAAGGGATATCCATTTTGCGAGTGATTATCTTTGTGTCACTATGGAGGAAGGGAGTATACTAAATCTCTTAATTTTACTACAAAGGAAGCACTTCGACCATAGTGACACAAAGAAAATCACTCGCAAAATGGATATCACTTCTTTTGTGAGTAGAATTCACTCTTTCCTTTACCCGAAAGGGTTTTGATACTGATTTTTAATACAGGTAAAATCTTGTTATAACGAATTTAACAACTCTCGGAATTTTATTTCGTTATAAAGAAAGTTCGTTGTAATGAAGAACAAGAATTCGGCGAGAATTTTGAAAAACTTCGTTCTAACGGAAATTTTGTAATAATGACGTTCGTTGTAAAGCAATTTTATCTGTATATTCTTATATTCTGCTGTACGTTTGTTACATTCGAATTGTAAATACGTTGCATAATGTCGATCTGTATGATATGATACGGGTTGCAGGATGTACACTTCCCATCAAAAAAATTGCGACAGCGAACGCCGTGCAGCTAGGCAACACAAATGGCACCTTCTTATCCCATAATCGTGTCCGGTAAACAGACCCCTCTTTCTCCTTCCTTCGTCTCGTCCATACTAAAATCATCAAAAATCATGAGCACGTCTTTTTTTACCAAATAGACATGTATTAGTATCGATAAAATGAAAGAATAAAAGCGAGACGAATCAATATACATAGGTTGATGGAGGGAGAAATTGAAACACATATAATGAAACATTGAAACCGATGGATGTCTGTTAGACAGAGGAATAGAGAGAGAGAGAGAGAGAGAGAAGGGGAGACAGAAGAAGAAGAAGATAAAGAAGTACAGATAAAAATATGGAATTTAAACGTAGTAAAAAAAATTAAGTTCAGTTCCCACAAATGTAACAGCAAGATAGAAGTGACTTATGGTATTTATATTTTATCAAGACTATTGAAATATATAAAGGATGTTAAAAAAATCCATTAAGTTAATTTCGAAATGGAGACCAAACTTGCTGGTCAGATTAAATACTCATGGTTTCCAGTGAAACTCCAGAGTTTTGAGACACATTTATGATAATGTCAAAAGTGTAACACACATGCTTTGTTTGCGCATGGTTCGTTTGCAAATTCGATGGGGCTTATTAAACATATTGGTTCAGAATACTGTGTAATCAGCAATTTTCCAGGATTTTCAGTTTGGAGATGTGTAAAGTAAAAATTGGGAGGGTGGACGTAGAGTTTTGCACGGTTTATATCAACTTTTGTCTGCAAAAAAGTTAAAGTTGGGGGTAGTCTCGAGGATTTGGGACTGACACCCCACAGGAGCCGGGGTCTGGCGGAATCACTGATTGTAACAAACCCAGTAGATATCGTAGGCCATACCTTCCATTCCAGACTACTAATGCAAATTCAACATAAAAAGAAAATGCATGAATGATAATTTTTCTGCTTAATATCTGTCAGAAAGAGCCAAGATTATAATTCCAAACTGTATCAAAATGAAAAGTTACAAATCTTCAAAAGCTAAATTAGCATTTTCCTATAGGTATAGTAAACCTTACATGTTCCACATTGCAAACGTGAAAAAAGAAACACATGTAATAGTATATTGATAAATTAGAGGATGGAAACGAATTTGGTGCCAAACTAATATAAAAATAATTCTTCTCTTGAAATAGCCAAAAAAGTGGGCAATTTTCTACTCATGTCTTAAAATTTATCTGTTCTGGACATGCCACTCTATATTCCACCTATTGTGAATATAACGTTCTAATAATTACAACACTAATGAACTATTGTTTATAACAATTCGCACCGATGGAATGAAAACGGCAGAGCTGAAACGCGTCGCCGACTGTCGGGTAATGCTGATCAAGTTTTGTACTGTGTCGTCGGGTGTAAGATTCGAACCCATTCTGACCCGCAGATTCGATTTAGATCTGATAACCCGGAGGATGAAGGAGAGATTTTAATTATTTCATTGCGTTTGAAAAGTGCTTGTTTCAGGGATGACCAGGATCGTAGATGTTACCCCGAGAACACGAAAAATACGATGCCGAAATTCCCAGTTAAGTAGATTATCCAAATCAGGTTAAAGGGCCACTTATGTTTTGGCCTGGCCCTATCACCGGGTCATCGAAAGTGGCCCGAATTTAGCCGTGGAACACGCACAAACAGAGAGAGTGTGTGTAAAGTAAGAGAAAAATAAAGATAAATAGATAGAGCGAAGAAAAAGCGAAAGACACGCTAACAATACATCAAGAAAGAGAGGAAGAGAGAAAGATCAATGAAAAACATGAATACTTCATTATGCTAAACAGCACACACACTGTTTACTGGGATTCTGACCAGTGATGCTTTGTAAGTTCTCCATAACGGAGATGAATATCTATTTAAATACTTCAGTGTATGAAAAGAAGAAACTGGCTGGTGGGGAATCGAACCCAGGTATTCAAATTAGAAGTCAAGCACGATAGCGATACCCCACACTTGCCTCTATTCAAAACGTGCTTAACAAATACTATAGTGCTTCTTTCTAAGAGTAATAACATGAAAAGAGGTTACTTCTGATCAATGACGAGTTCTTAACTGTCCTGGTAACTCCTTGAGTCTTTATTTGGACTTTCCAGCCAACATTCGTAAATCGTCTGCCTCTCTTTAGCTCCTCAGGTGCTTCATTCCAGAGTCGGAAATATTCTCCGTTTTGTATGAGAAATGATGATTAGATTATTCACGATCGCTTTGTAAAAAAATCTTTAGCTTGAACAGGATTTGAACCTATGTTGGCTTGCTATCGTACTAAAATGTCCAACGCATTTCTCCTACTCTATCTTCCCGACGGAAGAGAGCAGCCATAAATTACGAAGTTCAATGCGAGGAAATTGTAACATTGAGTGTATGTGTTACATTTTGTCTGTATGTATTGTGTGGTAAGTAAACACACTGTATATATTTCCTTTTTGTCATGTCGTTATGAAATGAATATATTATGGCAGTTTTAGGAACAAATCCAGTTTAGGGTAAGTATTGTCACATTAAGATAGATCATTTATTGGCTTTTATTTTAACGTAAACCAGCCTGAACTAAGCTAACATCACAAAAAATGTCATTAGCAAGTGGAGAAGTTAAAATTTCAATTAAAAGTTCTAATACAAACAAACCCCATGGCACGACAACCCATTAAGGGCCCAGGCCTACCAGCCGGCTTTGGCACTCATGCCGTAGAGGTGAGATGTGGTCAGCATCTCGGCTCCCCCTCGCCGTTATTGCCGGTCTTCGTGACCGGAGTCCGCAACCTCTTTATTCGGGTAGCTCCCCAATTAGCCTCACGACGCTGGGTGGACACCGCACAGACAACACCATCTGGAGTACTGCAACGGTCACCCTTCCAAGCACTGACCAGACCGAGAGCTGCTTGACTTCGGTGATCTTACGGGAACCGGTAGACCAGCTCGGCTAGGGCGTTGCCCTCGCAAAAGTTCTAATACACTTCGTGCAATATGGCAAGTTGAAATTAACACAAATTTTAACTATTGACAGTTTTTATTGTAAGTATAAAAAGTAGTAACTTGCAGGCGAATCGAATCTACAATCACAAGATTTCCTTCTCCAGCAAGTGCCTCAGGATTGAATTTGATTCGTCATCATATGTCTATATTACGCGAAAGTGTAGCTAGCTGTTTCTAAATTTTCGGATCGTACTTACTGACTGAAGTCGCCTAGCATCAAAATTATCTCCAAATGTTCAACTTCTGTGGAATAAGAAAAGGAAAAAAACCTACATGAACTTGCAATAATGTTAGCTGTATAGAGATTGCCTACAATGAATTCTGTCCAGCGCACTCCTCATGGTCGAAGTCTTTCAGGCTCTTAGTTATTGTACTTTTGATGCTGATGAGTATTGGATGGAAGCCCAAATTTTCCAACATTTTTTTTTTTACTTTTCCAGCTAAGTCGGAACGTTAAATTTTCGTTCTCTGCCAATTGTAAATGCCGTTTACATTCAAAATAAGACACATTGTGGTTGAATTTATTTGCAAATGTTTATATAATGAAGAAGAGAATAAAGCAAGTACGCAAAGCCAATTTTTTAAAAGTTTATCAATAATAATTGCTACGAACGACTAAACAAACAGCTGAGCTTCTAACGATGGGACATATATTTTTTGATAAACTCTGTTCCGAACCACTCTCTTCAATAGTCCCCCACGGACTTGAACCCATGTTTACGCGCACCAAGAAGTAAGTAAATATTTTGTGTAACGCTATACACTAGCTTATTCGGCAAAATCATGTATAGTATAGCTCCCGACTTTTATGTATACGTTGGATCAGGGTTTCTCAACCTGGGGGTCACGACTCCCAAGGGGATCGCGAGACGAGTTGTAAAAAATTTAATTAGGGTTTTGTAAGCTAAAACGAATAAATTTCAGAGAAGGTATTTTATTTTACTTGTTTTCATAATTACTAAAGGTAATGTAATTAGTTGAATAGTTTTTCTCTATTAGGATATTTATTACCAAATCAGCAAATCAACTGTCATGTTTTCAAATGAAAAGCAAATATTACAGAAAATAAAAAAGGACATAAATATTTTAAACATTACGAAGATTGCACAAGTTTACTAGGTTAGCGCAAACTCTGACGGTCGGTTTCACCAACGCTGGTTAAAAAATTAACAATCCGTTAAGCACATTTAACGTCTGATTAAGAGAAATGACTGTTTCTCCAACATCGGTTAACGCTAACGGTCTGTTAAAGTTCCCGTTAACTTTAATCATCCGAATTTCTGTGATTAATTATTTAGCAAAACGATAGTGATGTTACACAGAAGTTTGAAAAGAGAAAACAAAGGGAAAGAAAGTAAAACATACAATTACGTGATAATAAAAATGAATATATACTTTTGCACACTGCAGTTCAATAAGTTTTATCATTGAAAACCATATTTTAAGTAAATAAATTATTACAATTAATGTCAAGACTTGGTGCAATTCGCAATGCTATATCAGGACTTCGGTGTGGGCTCTATTCGTTGTTGGCTTCGTGGCGTAATTGGTTAGGGCGTGTTGCTCTCAGGCTGTTTATATTTTAGTTGCGGTTGTTCGAACCCTGGCCAGGAGACAGACATATTTTCCTTTCACCAAACGTAAAAGGAACTTGAATGTGATAGTTATTATATAATATTTTGCTTCTTAAATGTTTTTTATACATTAAAGTTGAATTCAATCTATTTACATATTTTGCGAAATTAACGTGACAAAGCGTTCCATATTTACCTGAACAGTCACGAAATTTAACACCTTGACCTTGACCTTGAGTTACTTCTCAGAGCTCACCATTAAAGAGCCCATTTGGAGAGAAACTAATGTTTTAAACGTGTATGAAGTTGAAAGCGATCACTGAATATTGGAATTAGTTCGTAGAAATAACTTTAGAGTCTTGTAATATTTCAGAATTTGTTTACTTCGCCAAGGATAAGCATGAACAATTGGTAGGAGGAAAGGAGAAAGATAGTGTCAGGGAAGAAGGAACAAATGAAATATAGGAGTGGGGAAGTAAATTTAGATCACAATTTAGGTAGTATGTACAGGAATTGGTTCAAGTTTGATTTTTAAGGAAAAGAGGTTAATTTAGGATTTGAGGAAGGAGGAGGAGAAGGAGAAAAACAACTATAGGAGAAAAAAAAAACTCGGTTCAAGTAACTGGTAAATTACAGGTTTAAGAACTTAGGTAGAAAAGGAAGGATTTAAGTTACGGTAATTTGTTGATACGGTTTAAAAAATTGTAAATGAGAACAACGACTCTCCGTGTGGGGTTAAAAATTTAACACCTTGTATCGTCTTTTAGGGTCAGCCGGAACTCTGATTTATCCCGGATTTCACCAAATATTCCCAGAAAATCTAAATGAATGAAAGGAGGGAATAATTTTATTAAAAATTACAATGTTTTGCGCTAAAATCACTGTTAATTATACTCTAGCACCAAGATATGGGCCTACTTAATCGTTTGTATGGAAATTATATGTTACTTTTTAAAAGTAAAGTAAATTACAGTTGATTCGGGTTCCTGAAAGTACCTTGTTTCAGTAGGCCCAATATGACTTTCCAATTCGGTGTCCCGGATTGGGGTGAGGAAAATCTGAATACTTGATGTGAAATGTAGATACAGAAGAGAAGAATAAACACACAGGTAACATATCCCTGTGGTCCAGTGACTCAGCCCCATAGCCAGGGTTTCCTTCTCAGGGGTGGGGATTCCGCTAGAATGTTCAGTTTGAGGAGGGTTAAAGTCAAAATTGGGATGGTGTAAGTGAAATTTTGCACTGTTTCTATCGATTTTTGACAGAATTTTTTAAAGTTGGTGGGCGTTCTCGAGGATTTGAGGGTGATAGCCCCACAGGTCTGGCGTAATCACTGCTCAGCGTGCATACTGAGAATTTTTGTTCACTCGCTCATATTTGTACTGGGTTTTGTAGGGACAGTAATTTGTATTGGATCATTAAGTTTTCAGAAAGTTTCATGGGCAATAATGATAGGGTCTAATAATTATATTTTAGGATTTATCTTTAGACAGTAACACAGTATCCTTTCGTGAAATCAAAATAGCTAACCAAAAGGGCAACATTAGATTCTATGTTTGAAATTCGAAACGTTTATTCTTTATACAATGCATTGAAATGTATAATATACTGGCTGGAACAAGCATGTGACATTTCTTTTGCTTTCGAAGCTGGTGGATGTTTTCATGTTTGAAAGTTTAGTATGGAGCGAAAGCAAAATTTCCTTATCTTTGAAAACGAAATTCTGCTGAAATATTTAAGAAGTTGTTGAAACTACGAACAACGTTTCCATATAACGAATGAAGAAGTCAGGGAGGCGCTATGGGATCTGCCCCCGCAGTAAAATTCTCTTCGCCTCATGAAATCATTTATGTGTGTTTAACCTCATTATGATCGGTGCTCTGCCCAAAAGCAAGTTCTGACGCGAAGGTCTGGGGCAAGGTGAACCGAGGGTGGTTTGCAAATTGCATTCCATTGGGTGCAGATAAGGTCCTAAGAATAGAACCTACAGTTTAATGTGGACTCCGAACAACTTGTATCGTCAGCAAGAATTGAACCCATGATCAGGGGTGTACTGGAGGGTCTCGCGCGACCCCTTTATTAAATAGTTAGATTTGTTCCGAAGCTATGGTTCAATAGTTATAACTCTTCTGTTCCGAGCGCTTTGTAAAATTATTTGAAGCAAACTCCTGCTTAGGGTCCCTTAATTATAAGGCAGCGATCTTTACCAACCACTCACTCACAGGAACTGGGTCAAGTATGAAGTAAAATATCTGGAGACCGCCCCCTCAAATGTTTCCTGCAACCTGCATTTTGTAGCTTGTGATCCGCTTGCATTTCGTATGAAACTTGCAAAATGGAAATACTGATTAAATCATATTGTTACGTGTTTATGTCGATGTTCCCAGGGATCTGGTTGCATGTATGTCTACTACTTTGTTTCACTATTTACATTTCATGTATTACAAAAATAGGTTGAATCTAGTTTTAATGTATCATAGTAAAAAGAGCGTAAAATTTGCTTTCCGCACTTAGGAGATGGATAAAAGAGTCATCTCTGCTTTACTATAATTTATTATGATAATATTTTATTAGCATTCTATTGGAGATCATTTGAATACATCAAATTAATTTACCCGCGCCTTGAACACACACGCCAGCGGACTGCACAATCCGTTTGTTGCCAATCCTCTTTTTTCATCCCGCCAATCAAAATTCGTTTAGCCTATGAAGAATTTAGAAATCAAGTAGTTTCTTAACTTAAACATTTGTTTGTAAACGGATAGTTAAATTCGTCAAGTTAGCGTTGGCGAAATGAAAAAAAAAAAAAAAAATCGACTGATTAAAAACTTAACGCACTGTTAGTTATCGGATGGTTAAGGTATAGTTAATCGACGTTGGAGAAGCCGGCCCTGAGCCTATTCTCGTTTAACAAGTTTCAAAATATCCCGTTCAATTTTTGTGATAAATTTTCAGTCAAAAGTTAGATTCCCATCCTTCCATGCTTGGCGCTCTGTGGTGCACTTAGCCTCCTATCAAACTGAGTACCAGAGTGTCCTTGGGAAGGTAAATTCAGTCGAGCGTGGGACTGACCATTTCACTTGACTTCGTACCGTAGGTCGAGATTATGTGGAAGAGCTACCTCCACATCCTCCATGTGCCGTTCACGGCCCGTGTGAATCACACAGGGAATAGCTTTATATTTACTTTTATTAATTCGTGTAACTGAGAAACAGACCGGTAAAAGCGGTAAATTGGCTACAATTGCTCATAAAACCGACTTTCGACACTGAAAATAGTTTTGCAAAACAACATTTTAACCCCCTTTTGGTGGTCCAAATTAAGAAGTGAAGTAGATCGAGATCGAGAGATGCTACAATATTTTATAAACATAAATCGGTGTCTGACTTAATTTCTTGGTACTAAATTAATAAAATTAGACAAGGAAAAGTGGTCTCCTGAATAAATATTGCTTTTCCCATAAGCGAGATTCACTTTTGAGTTTGAATTCCATAAAGGGGGATTACAATTTAGTTTAGGAAAATTATTCTCAGCAACAAAGCTTCAGGGTCTTCTAAGCAACTGTAGAAAACGCCATGAAAATAACTTGGGAACTTTCGTTTTTACAATCCTGTTTCTCAGGAACACGAATTGGTAAACAGCATATATATACATGTATTGAACTGAATTGAAATTTATTTTTCTCTCTTTTGATTTACATGTTTTTTATACAGATTAAGTGGCTCACTTAAGCTGATGCTGGCTCACACCCAAGCATCAGCTTATGTGAGTGACTTACTTTATATATATATATATATATATATATATATGTGTGTGTGTGTGTGTGTGTGTGTGTGTGTGTGCGTGCGTGCGTGCGTGTTAAATAAATAAATATTATATTAACGTTAAATAAATCCGATTACAAACAAGAAAATTACTTCTGGAGGTCGCCGGGCAGAAGGCACCGTACAAGCGGGTAGCGGCATGAAAAAGGTTGAGAAACACAGCGTTGGATCGATCCCTGCTCATGCCATGTGCGCTTTATGGCGGACAAACGCCATGTGCGCATGGGCGGATTTAGTAGAACTACCCTGGGTGGGGCAATACAATTCATTTTATGGATAACAAATTGCAAAGCTATCGTTTAGAATGAAACATCAGAAATGATTGAGGGGCAATGCCCATGCGTATGCGTGCGTTTTTTAGGCGTTGTCTCGTTTCTCCCACTTTCTTCATTCCACCAATTAATCCCATCATCATGCATCCGGCCTGAGCCAAAGTTGCCTAAAAGTCAAACTAAATTCAAAATTCAATTTTATATATGCACGCACTGCCCTTTATTCTGGAAACGGATGAGAAAATGGGATACGAGCTTTATTTCCAAACAATTATTCGCGAGGTTGGCGCTGTGTAAAATATATGTGCGCAGAGTTCGAACTATAAATAACACCTTCAATCGTCTATTCCGCAACTGGCAGTTTGGTCTTGTGGTTAACGTACATATACATTCAGTGTTGGACTGCCCCCCCCCGCGGCCCCGGCTGGAAGAACAGTTTAGGGGCCCCACGGTAGGAGTCGTATACATCACGTAAAATACGGGATCGTCCCTTTCTCAAAGTTCTGTCCCGGTGTCCCAAAAACGTTTGCCGGAACGCTAAAATGTCCCGTGTTTTGTTTATGAAATACAAACTACAGGGTCAATAATAGAGCACACGTACATTTTGTAAACTACTTTAAAACGTTTCCTATGAAAAATATTGTAAATACCTATTTTTGAGCCAATATCGGTTCCGATAGATTAATTGGTGCAATTGCGAATTTTTGAAAATTTTGAACGGCGGCCAGTTTGAAATTTTTCATCCGATCATTCTCGCTAACGAACTCATCCAAAATATTTGTGCAAACAATTTTCTTGCCAAGTTTGGCTTTAATTCGTTTGAAATTGCGGTAGGCGATATTAGGAACAACTTGGTAGGCGATATTCGGAATACAGCTCAGTCAGCACGAACATACACATGACGGTGGTTAAATACAGCTTTATTCCGAAATCAATAACACCTTTAGAATCCTAATTTAATGCAATTTCAAGTGATCTACTCGAAATTATGATTTTGAAACATTTACCTCGTCATTCCCTGGAGTGATTGGAGACCAAAAAAGCCCCAGACCTTTACGATAACCACATAAACTCATAGATAGTGGAAGTACAGTAGTAGCTTGGAAACGCACATAGGCGATATTTGGGACACCTACCCTAATGTGTTCACTATAGATAGGATCATGAATTTTAACATGTTTTAAAGATGTCGGAGACATGCTCCAAATAGCCGGTTCCAGGTCTCTAGGCCACCCCTGGGCTGAGATATGGGGGTGGAAAGTCCCCATAAGAAAACGTGGGGAATGGGGTGTCATTTTAAATTTTAATAATCGAAAACTACTAATATTAGCGTCAAATCCATAGTTTTTGGAATCACTGAGATTAATATTGTTACTTTGACTGGCTCAAAATCTGAAAGTGCCTAGCCCAACAAGATGGCAATAGCGATTAGTAAACCAAAGACAATGTGTCGCAACGACATCTGATACGTATGACTTGAGAAAGAGGAAGAAAAATTGAAAAAAGAATCGGAATTATTTACAAACAGTACCTGTTCCAGAAACAGTTGCTGCTCCCGTTTTGATGAATAGGATCTGCGATATATCTTGGTGCTTACCCTAAATTGATTTTGTTCCCACCATTCCCTCCCTGCCCCAGGGAATGGAGATGAACGGGAACTGCATACAAAGTATCACTATTCATCTCAGCGACCCCGTAAAATAAACTATGGATTCGACATTAATAAATATTGGTCGTTTACGATTATTTTTGTCACCCTCTTCCACTTCCAGGGGGTGGGGAAGCTTGAACATAAAAGTGTCAATATTAATCTCAGCGACTCCGACAAAATAACCCTTGATCCGAGGCACACAACTTCAATTTTTTCTTTTCAGCGTCCCATCTTTTCTGGGATCCACTCTTATACGACCACTTCATGACAGACACTTCACGTTCACGACACTTCACGTTCACGACACTTCACAACACTGGCAGCAAGCAATCAGTAATTGTTAACTCACCATTGTTCTTCTAAAAAGCGTCTGATCGAAAATTACAAAGTGGTTGTCGCTTTTTGCACCTGCGCATGGTAGACTGGAGGGGAGGGGGAAATTGACGTACAAGTGATAAGAAACTTGCATGTGTTGCTTAGTTGATTGTTGAGGTGACAATGGGCTAGTTACTACATTTCATAAAAACCAGAAAAAAAATGAAGAAAAAAGGCAAAGAAAAGATAAAGAAAAGACAAACAGAAGAAAAGTAATACATTATATTCTCGGTGTTGGTATGCGTACAGAAATATGCTCATCAATTTATTTTCGAACATAATGCACCTGCATATGAAATATTCATTTTACGTTAAAAATCCTTAAATATGTATTTACATATGTAAAATGTGTAATTATCCTAGCCCTACGGATAACATAAATTTAATTTCTGTAATGTAGAAAAGGGGCCCCATTCTGTTTGCTCTGTTGTAAATTCAGGCTATAATGATCATCATAATTGAACGAAAAATGACGGATGTGCCATGTTTTCTAAATGCTAATTCTGTTGTACATCGCAAGAATGCCCGTAAGGTACTGGGGACCTTCTGGACGTAGTAAGATCTACAGTTATCTTTCTGATGTTTGTGGGAATACTCAGTAACGAGCATCTGATGTAGGCCCAAATTTCTTGTTTATTTTTGTTATGTTATAGATAATTACATAAGCATTCAAAATTTATATAAAAAAACGAAGTTGAGGGTGGGGCCCCGGTCGGGATTCCGGCCCTCCGGCCCTGGCCATTCCGAGACTGGATACACTAATTCTGAGGCACCGAGTTCGAATCCCGGCGGGGGAACAATTTTTTCTTCTTTTTCTCGTTCAAAATGTATTTTTATAGGTTCAAATTTATTATTAATAATTGCTTTCTTGCATTTTTCGTAGATTATATACAGTACAATCAGTGAACAGAAAAAGTTGCCATGCTAACGTGGAGTTTAGGTACTTAAAGGTACGATGTATATCAACCCACCAGGGCAGGATGCATACCGAGCGAAGCGAACCGGGGGGGGGGGGTATGGTGTGCCCGATTGAGCTGGTCGGCGTGAGACGCGGGGGGAGGGCGTAGGCCCCCGTTAGCGGCGTGCATACGCCAACGTGCTGTTAACTTTTTATTCCACATTGTTTCTATATGGGCTCTTCTTAGACGGGAGCCAGGTCAAGTGATTCGTGAAAAAAACAACCTCCCGCTTTGCCAGAACTTGTGACATGCTTCGGGGCTCGTGAGTTCACTTAGCTAATCTGTAAAAATATTGTTACTGAAGATGTTCAATAATTTTATTGGAGGGGTATTGGCAATAAAGTCATCATTTATCTTCCTGATAGAAAAATTACTCACATCTGAAAAACTATTTCATACAGAAAGTTTTGCAGACGTCCGCTATAGAGAGGTATTTATTTAAAAGACATTATCAAGCTCTCAGTCTTCTTTTTCATATATATCCACTATTGACAGAGTTTACTTCCATAATATTCAATGCTATTCTACAGGGAATATAAAACTGTTATCGGATGTTTCACTGCAACAACAACAATAACAACAACAACAATAACAACAACAACAATGATATTAATAATAATAATAATGATAATAATAATAATACTTATTCCTATAAGCGTGACTTTGAACTTCCATGGATCAAAGAAACTGCATAAGCTGTTATTGTTTCTTTCATTTTTCCTGGATTTTTGTTATTTCGGATATTAGTGGGCACTAATTTGTCTATAAGTCATTAACTAAAGAAATTTATCGTGCACTTTGGTTTAAACAACTTACAGGACGAAGTTGGCTATTTCCAAAGATGAACTTAGTAATGCATGGCTTCTGCCTTTCGTTGTCCAGATGGTGTAGAAGAAAAGTGCTGGAATTTCAAATACTAAAGCAAACCAACATAGGTTCAAATCCTGTTTAAGCCAAGTTTTTTACAAAGCGGTCGTGAAGAATCTAATCATAACTTCTCATACAAAACGGAGAATCCTTCAGACTGTGGAATCAAATACCTGAGTCACTATAGAGAGGAAGGCGATTTACGAACGTTGGTTGGGAAAGTCCAAATCCAGTCTCAAGGCGTTACATCGACAGTTAAGAACACGTCATTGACCTGAAGAATCCCCCTTTTCATGTTACTATTCTTAGAAAGAAACACTATAGCATTTGTT
>JAGDQP010033600.1:2289-20581 GCA_022664845.1 Lepisma saccharinum | reverse complement strand
GCTGACAAGGAGACCGAATCGAAAGCCTTTTCAAAATCTATGAATCCCAAACATAATGGAAGTTCATATTCATTAGTCCTTTCCATAACTTCATTCAATGTTTGTATGTGGTCCATTGTGCTAAATCCACGACGAAATCCGGCTTGTTCCCTTCCCTGATTAAAATCCAAGTCTCGTTCAATACGATTCAAAATAACTTTGGTGAACATTTTGTATAGGACTGACAGTAAACTAATTGGTCTGTAGTTTTCTACGCGTTCTTTGTCCCCTTTCTTGTACAACAAAATGATAACGGCATTGTTCCAACTTCTGGGTATTTCTCTCTTCCTCAAGCACATCGAGAATAATTTAGCAACTTCCTCTTCCATCTTTTCACCTCCCCATTTAAACATCTCTGCTGTGAGTCCATCTTCTCCTGGTGATTTTCCGTTCTTCATCCCTCGAAGTACTTTATCCACTTCTTCTTTCATTACGTCTGGGACATCAACATCAATTTCTTCTGAATCTTCATTTCCTAGTTCTTCCTCGGAGTAGTACAATTCTGTGTAGAAATTTTGAAATATGTTTATAATTTCTTCCTTATTTCGTGTTACGGTCCCGTCTGGTCTCTTAACTGCAATTATTTGCTTTTTCCCTATCATGAGCTGCTGTTTGGCTTTCTTCAGGCTCTTGTTTTCCTCGATTGTATGTCTAACAAGATTTTCGTTATATCTTCGTACATCCTCTCTTATTTTCTTTCTTACGGTTTTATTTAGTTCTATGTACTCAATCCTCTTTATGCAATTTTCCTCTTCTTTCATTTCCCTTCTTTTCTTCATCAAGAGCTTAGTTTCTTCTGAGATTTTGCTCTCTGTTTTCTTTCTGGTACCTGCTATCTCCTTGGCTGTTTTTCTTATTATCTCAGTCAATATTTTATTTCTGCTATCGATGTCTTCTTCATCCTCTAACTCTTCCAAGGCGCTGAATCTGTTGCTTAGTTCTATCTCGAATGTCTGTCTGTGTTTTCCAAGATTTTCCAGATCTAAAACTGACGGTTTTCCTCTGATAAGCTTCTTTCTCTCTAGTCTAGTATTTAGTTTCAGCTTACATCTCACCATCCTATGATCACTCGAGATTTTGAAACTGTTTAGAACAGACACGTCTTGCACAATTGCCCTGTTATTTGATAGAACGTAGTCTATTTCGTTTTTGGTCCCATTTGGGCCTTTCCATGTCCACTTCCTCTGGGGCGGTTTCTTTAAAAATGTATTGGAAATCAACAGTCTGTTGGCTTCTGAGAATTCCACTAACTTCTCTCCTCTCTTGTTTCTTTTGCCAAATCCAAAGTTTCCCACTTTCGTGTCACTGCTCAGCTTGGTTCCTACTTTCGCATTGAAGTCTCCCATTACAATTTTGTAATGCGATTTGCTACTATCCAAAATCTTCTGAATCTCCTCGTATAGGTCTTCGACTTCCTCCTCCGGGTGCGAGGTTGTTGGAGCGTACACTTGTATAATTTCCATACTGTATCTCTTGTTAATTTTTATTACTACCCGTGCGATTCTATCTGAAATTCCTTCAATTTCTGTGATTCGTGACTTCAGGTCTTTATTAATTATAAAGCCAACGCCTGTCGCTTTTCCAGTTTCTGTTCCTTTGTAGTAGAACGTGTGCCCTGACGGTAGTTCCAACTGTTCTTCATTCTTCCTCCACACTTCTGATAGTCCTATGATGTCCCACTTAATCCTCTTAAGTTCATTCTGCAGTTCTTCTAATTTGTCCTCTCCTGCAAGTGACTTACAGTTGAGGGTCGCCACGTATAGGTCCGTTCGAGTTGCCGTGTCGGTGTCCTGGCAGTCTACAGTCCAAACCCGGGCATTTTAACCCTCTGACTTCCTGCAGGACTGACCGCTGCCGTTGCCAGCTGCATTCCGTCCTCCGGGTAATGAGGGCCTCCGAGGCTGTTTCCTTGCTTGTACCATCATATGTAAAGAAAGGAGGGGTGCTGACATTTGACTCACCACACTGTCAGCTAATGCGGGTTGGTGAGCAGCCCATCCATGTTCGTTCGCCAAGCAGTTGCTTGGGTACTAACAGGTCCCACGACGTGAACGTATGGATTGGACATTAGGCGTCTACCCCGGTCGGTTCCCTTAAGTCTCAGCAAGAGTAATTAAGGGGTCTCCTCCCAGTTAGTGGCAGAAGCCTTTTGGGGCGACAGTCCCGGTTTCCCGGTCCTGTCCCGGTTTCCCGGCCATATATATATATATATAATATATAAAACGATAGACACTTGGGCTAGATTTGATTTGCCTCAAGTTCTACCTAACAATAGACAATCTGAAGAATTATTAAAGTTATTATTCAGAAACAAATACGAAATTTACACACAGAACGGTTGTATTTGTAATTTTTTAATTTATTTTAAGGCCTTTAGGCAACTATGGCTCAGGCCGTATGAATGATGATGGGATGAATTGGTGGAATGAAGAAAGTGGGAGGAAACGGGAGCACCCCGAGAAAACCCACGCACACGGTGTTTGTCCACCACAAGGTTGTATTTGGAAAGGCAGTTATTAGTTCTTCCTCGGATTTTGAGACCATAATATTTTAAATTACTACATCAATCACATTAGGGAGAGCGTAAAATGTTTCTTACGGCAAAAGAGTGTGTCTGGTGGCCAGGGTTATACAAAGAGATTAAACGGACAGTAGATGATTACGAAATCTGTCTATCTATGAGAAACAGTCAAAAAGAAAAACTGAGTTTTCTTCATGGCCACAAACTACTTATCCATTTGAACGACTTCACATCGGTCACGCAGAATGGCGCAGACTTCGCTTGTTTGTATGTACGGATGTATATTCGAAGTTAATATACGATTGGTTGGTAGATTCAGTTAATACCTCAGAGACTTGTAAATAACTCGAATCCTTATTTGATAAATACGGTTACCCCCAAACAATAGTCTCTGACAACGGAACGTCCTTTAGGTTTGCGCTATTTCAAGAGTATTGTAACAAAAGAGGCATTCGTATAATCTATTCTCCGCCCTACCACGTAGCCAGGAATGAGGTTGCACAAAGGCAGTACAAACGGTCAAGAAGGCTCTTAACCGAAAATGGGTTGAAAATGGACACAGAGCAAATGGACGGCTCGTATATCTTTGGTTAAGATTTGGTTGACTGAGATACTTTACTCCTTAATGCTCATGTCGTCAACTGCTTCGGACAAATCTCCACTGGCAGTAATTTTAATTTTATCATATAATCCAAGAAACAAATATAATTTAGCAACCCAAACACAAGTTAACAACAGAACTGCTATGGGTACTTTACATTTATGTCCTGGCCAGCAAGTTTGGGTTTTAAACCATTTGCATAAGGCGCCCAAATTTTTTAAAAGGCACACTAATTAGACAGAATGGTGTAAATACCTTTTTAATAGAGGTAAATGGAGTGCAAAGAGTATATCACAAATATCATATATATTTCGACAGAAGGATAGACACAAAACATTTCACGAAGAATAAGACTACAGATAGGCTCAACAAAGATGGAGAACACATTCCACCTACTGAACATCATAACATGGAACGACGAATTTCCACTCGCCTAAGGAACAAGCCTTTTTGGACTAAGGATTGTGTTTTATGTGCAACATTTAATGGTGAGAATCGTAATTCACTACATAAGAGTAGTTCTATATTATACATACGATCAATATGTAGACAGGAACAAATACAGTTGAATAGTTCAAACAAGAACCTATTCAGTCAGATGCAAGACAAGTTAGACAAATTAAACGTACAGATAAGACAAATGGAGCTTGTCTTAAAACAAGATAAGAATGATGTTATCACTGAACTGAGGATTGATACGAATCAACAGCAAGGTAACGGTTCCACTACAAAGGAACTGGAACAGGATAAAAAAAAAACAATACACGACACAGGCGATAGCGAAGAGTTTTTGACGGAGCGGGAACGTACACAAAATCCCAAGACAAGAAAATTGACGTAATTAGATGGTTAAACGATAATGGTTTTGCAAATAAACGTTTAAAAACAAGCTTTCAAGAACGGATGCTGATCATACAGAAGTTGCTAGATAATGATCAAGTGATACAAGCGATCGAATTTGCGAAACAAATTTAATGGCAATTTTTTAGATAATGTACAATTAACTTATAGACTCGTAGGTTGTTGATGAAACCTATGCTGTCACGGCTTAGAACGGAACTGGAACAGTTACGTGAACTAATATTGTTGGATCATCCAGATCAAAAGATTTATTTTCAATACTATTTCTTTATTGACCATTTTTCTAATTACTAGATCTTCTTTATTGTCACTTTTCCGACAAACATTTTTATTTTATCTGAATTGTCTTAAGTTGTTTTGTTAATTTAAATGAGGAAAGAAGTTTTGATCCAGTAAGTGATGTATAATAGTGTTTGCTTCGAGTGATCAAATTGTTAAAAACTTTCTTAGTTATTCTAAAAAGGTGCCTCAAAAATAAGGTGCTTGTTTAACTATATAGCATCTATGTATTTTTTTTTATCAAGCATTATGGTTTGTCACCATTTTTTTTATTATTATTATTCGATGTTATTCCTTTTAACAAAAATAAGAGGAGAGTATATGCTGAGGCGATAAATCATTAAGAATTGTGTCACTTACTTAGGGCGAAAAAGCATTTAGGTTTTAGACAAAAGCCATAAAAGGAAAATGAAATTTTTCATTGTTTTAGTTCTTGCTTGAAAACGAGACATGTTAGCTTTGGTTTGTTTTAGGTCGAGTGACCGATCAATAAGCTGCTAGCAACCATGATCTGTTCTTTATGAAAGGCAAATGCATATAGACAACATTGGGTTACTTGAGAAGGTAACGGAATTATGACACCAGAAGACATTATATTTACATTTTAGATCTGCTTTCTAAGCGTGTTTCAAAAGTAACAATCTTAGCGATATTAGACATTGGCATATGTAGATGGATATATTACCACATCATACAAGATGAGAATATATATATATATATATTATATTTTGTGTGCTGTAGAAAAGGGTTACTATCATTACTAGAATCTCGGCAGAACTTTAGATACGCTATCGAGTATCTATTATGTTATGAGGCAGACATTCCTTTTCTTAACGATACGACTGCACAGCACAGACTCACCGCGTCCATCACTCGCAAACATTGTAATTATTCCGCTGTTTTTAAGTTCTTGCCATCCAGAGTTGGAGCGCTGTCCTGACTACAAGTCGGCAGCAACTCTGGGGGCGATCAAAAAGTTTTATTTTCGATCACACACACAGCGCCGTGAGCGCTCTGTTATTGTTAGTTTGTGGTATTTCTGTCTTCTACGGAATGGGTACGCGATTGCCATGTCCGTGGAGAAGATCTAAAATCCACAAAGTTCGCATGACATCGTTCAACCATCACTTTAGACTGAATAATTGCTCTTACACTCACACCCGCCATGCATGCATAATTCCCGATTCATCACCAACGAATACACAATCGAACGAACGAGCGGACGAACACATGGTTACACGGACAAAGGAATTGAGAATATACATTTGCTTGAGTTTCTTGCTCAATTGTTTTATTCGTAGAATTATTTATTGTTGGTTTTATTGTCTATTAATATATCTTATATATGAAATCTTTGCCGCGAGTAGATCCAGAGAGTTCCTCGTTTCCTCATTTTCCATTATATTTTGTACTGTTGTGTCTTGTAATTCCCGTCTTAAATCCACTATTTGTTGTATAATTGTTCCTTCGTTATGTACTTCCTGGCCCTCGAGGACGACATGTTCCGGGGTCGACTCGTGGCCGCACTTCGGGGAGTCTACTCTTTCTAATTCGTATAATTTGCTTCGGTACGGCCCATGACCACTCAAAAAATGTACAGCGCTTCTGCTCGGGTTCCATCCTCTCCATTGCAGTCGGTTGTGTATATTTTCTATTATTCCATATAATCTTCTAGATTTTCTATTTCTTTCCCAGAAATCTTGCCATTTAGATATAATAATTTATTCTATTTCATCCTTGTTGTTTGGCAAGGTTCGTAAGATTTCCGTAGCTTTTATCATGTTATTTTTCTTCATCCAATACAAAGCAGCAGACATGATGATCTTCAAATGCAGAGGCGCTATTCCTAATATTATGTTTAATGCCAACCCAGGTGTAGTTCGATATGCGCCAGACATTCTTATTAATACAGATCTTTGCGCGCTATCCAGTTTATGAATTGATAATTTCGTTATGGTATAATTAGATATGTTTTATAGGCAGCCCGAATCTTGTTGTAGCTATTGTAGTTATTTTATTTTCAAATTTGATTATTTTATTTCCCGTAGCTTCTATATGCTCAATAAAGTTTTAGTTTTTCATCTAGGATGATCCCGTTTTAGCTCTTTTTAAGTTTTGATTATTAAATTTGATTATAGGGTTTCTTTCTAGTTTATTTTTAAATATAATGTACTGAGTTTTTTCAGCATAGACCGTCAGTTTGTTAGTTTTGCACCATTCATGAACTGTCGTTAAAATTTTCATTGCTTTAAGTTCCACTTCACGTCTGGAGTTTGCCTCCACTAATACCGCAATGTCGTCGGCATAGGCGACGATTGACATTGCTTCTTCCATTTCGTTGATCTTCTTTATGCCGGGATCGTTGCAAATCTCCCAAAAGACTGGGCCACAGACCGATCCCTTATTCGGACTTCGGGTCATATTTTCTCCTGGGGCACGCAGGCTGACTGTTCTGTTCGTACAGTAGTCCCCGAGTACCCTTATTATGGAATTTGGTATTTCGCTATTCTTTAGGTGTACAAATAGGGCGGGCCACCACAGATTGTCGAAGGCTCCTCTGATGTCAATGAAAATTGCCAAAATATATTTGCCATCCTCCCCCCGCCCCCTTCGCGCCATCGCAGAACTTATTCAGAGCATCCTCGGTTGACCTTCCTTTCCTAAATCCAGATTGCGTCTGATCTTTCTCAATTCCCTTCCTAGCTGCCTGTAAGCGATTTACAGTTATCTTCTCAAAGACCTTACCAATGACGTTTAGAAGGCAGATGGGTCTATAGGATCTTTGACTAAACCTCGGCTTCTCTCTGCTTTTCAAAAAGATTATTAGGTTGGTTTCCTTTCATTTTTCAGGGAATCTTCCGTGCCTCAAGCATTCGGTGAGAACCCTTGCCAGGTACGGGATCCATAAGTCCTTAGTCTTCCTGAGAATCTCTGACTTAATACCATCTGGGCCCGGAGCTTTTTTTATTTTTTAGAGATTTAATTGCCTGATCAATTTCAGAATTTTTTCACTGTGATTTCCTCCTCATTATCATTTTCTTCTGTTACTGTTGGATTTAATATTTGCTTCATTTTTGCCCTCATTCTTTGCTGTTCTTCCGTTTCTTCTTCCTTATCCTTTGGTATAAGTTCTTCCATTAGTAGTTATGCTGATTACTTCCACGTTGTGGTGTAGTTTCCATCCATTTTCTTTAATGTTGCTAGAGTTGTGGGTTTTATCTTCTCCATACAAAGCTTGTATGGAGAACCCCATGCGTCCATTATTAGGTTGTCTTCTACAAATGTATCCCAAGATTCCTTTTTTCATATCCTTATTTTTTTCCTTATACTCGTTCTTGATCGTTCTGTATTCTAGTTTTCTATCTCTAAGCTCCGGGTCTTGTGCCAATTGGTAGCTCTTCCTTTTTGCCCTGACAATTCTCCTCATCCTTTCTAACTCCCGACACCAGAAAGAAGCCGTGGTATTTGTCTTAATCTTCCCCTGCAGCGGACAAGAATCCCTAACTGCTTGCCTGACTGATCCCTCCAAAGTTGCAGCTACTAGGTCCACATCAGTTCGGACTTCTATCTCAGGGAAAACCAAATGTCTCTGAAACTTATCCCAATTGATTCTTCTGATATATTTGAAGGAGTCCTCTTCCTCAGCAACACCCTGCGCTTCATTGTTCGCCACGCTAATTTCGAAAATAATTGCGTTATGGTCCGGCTATCCAAAACTTGCCAATTATCGATTTTATTATAAAGATTTTGCGTTGTTAGGTCTATGATTGTTTCTGCTCCTGCCCTGTTACAATAGGTTGGGGGTTGTCCCTCCTTATTTACTACAATCAGATTATTTGCAAATATTAATTCTTCGAGTTCTCCTCTTCGTCTATTCCTATCATTTCTAACGTTTCTGAACCACAGAGGCGACTTTGCATTTGTGTCCATAGCTATAATTATTTTTTTGGTTCTGATATGTATTTATTATTGATTCTAATTTATTTATAAACTGTGTGATCTCAAATCTATATTGACAGTATAAGCTTATTATTATAAATTTTCCAAATTGGGTTAATAGTTCTGCACATGCAGTGAATTCCTCTGTTAGTTGAGTCATTTCTAATATTTGAAAATTTATGTTTAGATTTATTATAGCAGCTTTCGGTTCTCCACCTCCCATCACTATCTGAGCTGTAGTAGGTATGTTTATTAGCCTTCTATTCAGAATATATGGTTCCTGGATGCAGATTATATCAGTTTGTAGTTCCTCAGCCAGTCTTCTTATCTCCGCTCCAACAGTCCGGGAATGTTGGACATTTATTTGCAGCACAGAGCACCGATCAGGCCCCATGCTATGGTGGGTATTTAGTGTGCACATAGCAGTGGGGCCAGGACTCCTTCGGATCCAGCAGCACTCTGCCATTCGCCCTCATAAAGTCGTTGTACAGCTCGTTAAGATTGAAGTCTTCGTCCCTTCATCTACTAAATCCACAAGTTCGCCGGCTTTGTTGGTAAATTATGTCTCTTTAGAGAAATGCGATCAACTGCATCTAATGTTTGAAATGTTATCCTCTCCTTATTCCTGGTGTTGGAAACGAAAAAGTGTTGTACATCTTCAATTTCGTTCTTAGATTCATTAACATTTTCTGTATTTGCACACTCAATCCCGAGACAGTTCTTACATTTGAAAACATTGCAGACCAGCAAAACGACATTCACATTTAGTTGAACAGTTGTTGTTTGCCGTAATCTTGCAAGTACATCTGATCAGAGTAAGATGTTGAGGTTATTCAGGTTCTAGAATGGGTGGAATGGGACGTAATTGTCCTCGTTTTAAAGTCCATCCCCATTCGAGTGGATCAAGACCATTCCCTAGCCACTGCTGTACTTGGTAGTAGACTCTCAGTGAGTGTCGACGAGCAGCAGCTTCTGTTGGAGGTAGCGTTCCTAGTTGGAAATTCGCTTATATCGATTGCCGAGACACCAGTTCTGCAAAGAGAACACGACAATGTTTGTTTACGCCATCACAAGACTTTCCTCTAAATAGGTTTACAAGGAACTTTTCCCCAAATTTGATTATGGTTTCAGACTGTGCGTTGGGTTCATTGAACGCTTTTACCGATGCCAAAAGTACAGTAATTTAAATTTACTTTTCTTTTCTTTCTTGTATGGAGCTGATGTTGCATTACAGCCCGTCATGGCGTGCAAGAAAAGATATCCCAAGTTTATTCTGAATAGATGAAAAGTCAAAACATTTGCTTTGTCTGGAGCTGGAGCTTGGTACGAAGAAGAAAACTGGAGTTTCAGTTAATGTCATGGTCTAAGTTAATGTTAATGTCCAAGTTTCAGTTAATGTTAATGTCCAAGCAGGATAGCAAGTAAATCTAAGTGTGTGCCTACAATAGTAACAACTTTCTGCTATTTACGGGAAATCTCATATGCAATTGACACTATTAAGGGATCAGCATCACCTTCTGCTTGTTTTACTTCAATTCCTGCTTTGATCATATAGTCTGTCAACATAGCAATAAATCTACTTTTGTTTTTGGAGTTCCTTAGAAATTCATCTTGTTTCACATTTACTTTCAATTCTGGTAGACAAGCAATGGAAGCCGATGTCTTTTTCAATGACCGACGTTCTATTTCTACGCTTTTTGTGTTTGCGGAATCATATCCAACAAAAACAATAATTGTTGCTGATGAAGAGAAGTGTTTTTGCACGTATCCGACGTATCTCTCACAACGGTTGGCATACGTAACAGCAGCTGATGATGAAGGCCAAACCACACAATGCAGTAAAAATCCACCATCAGTGACAAAGTTTGAGTTAGTAGGACAGTCTACAATTAGGTCGAACAAGTTTGACTTTTGAGTTTTTCTCATTGAGACTTCATCGAAGAGAGCTGGCGGAAAAGGTGCTAATTCATACTACAAATACTTTGAAAAATCTGCTTGAGATTTCAAAACGCAGATTATGCGACTGAACAACTGAAGAGGGTTGATCTCTAGCACATCTTCAGAAATTTAATGGTATTTCTCGATGCCGAAATTGGAGTGACACTATCTTTTCGCCGAAGCTTTAAATCACCAAAATTCTTGCCACACATTATACTAGTTCCTACTTCCTTATCTTGGTCACAGTTTGTTGCTTCATTTGATTCAAGATCAGTAGCTACACATATGAGGTCTTCAGGGTCATCTTGTGCTGCAAATGGTGAATGGGCGTCAATCCATTGTTAAAAGGTGTTGATGTCCTGTCTATCAAGACTTTGTCGAGACTCACAAAGTTCAACATTTATTCTGTCGAAGAGGAGTATATACTACAAAACTTTTCTTCAACTTCTTCACGTACATTCAGACAAACTGTCGTCGTCAGTATCCACCGTGCATGGTACTCTCTGTAATCCCTCTGCCCTGTGTTAATCCTCCTGATATCTTCATTGGACGCACAAGACAGTGCTCAATCGCCATATCAGTCCTCACTCCACTCCAAAAAGAGTCACTTCTGCGAATTGTAAAGAAACCACTTATAAATTTCTCGTATTCAATTGGATCCATTCTTGTTTTCAAGTCCTCTACTTGTTGGACATATAAATGTGCACACTTGGCGTAATTTATGCGACCCGCTGCATGCAAGTAAGGGAACATGGGCTTTGTGGCAAGTAAACGCAATTGCCAGTCTCCAGTCCTTTCAGCCCTGATAAACAGTAACATAATTTTCACTTGCTCAATATACTGCAACCACAATCTAGCCGTACGTCCAACTTCTTCAGCCTTCATACATGAAGCATCTACTGCTTCTTGGAACAATGTCATTTCATTACTGCTAAGCAAAAGGATCACTCATAAATAGTGATAGTTTAGTTGTCGACAATACTTTCCTCTATTTGGCTAAACGCTGTCCACATATGTTTCATCAGTCCAATGAACGTTAGAATGTAAGCTCTCACTGCTCGTGAAAATACATGACCATCCATCATGTGCACAACGGAATTTAGTGCATAAACCGTAGCCCACAAATCTTCCAGGCCATTTCCTGATATCGTATGACCTATTGCTCGAAGGTATGGCATCATAGTGTGAAAACTACCTAACCTAACTACAACATTTCCAACATCACTGTCGCGTCTTGATGATTCGACAATCTCTGGAGCTTTGATATAGAGCGGTTTGTCAAATATCACAATACAACTTCTTTGGTTATATTTTAGACACTCGTCTACCGCTATCTTCAGGGCTGTATAAATTGTATTCACATTGGAAGCATTCAAATTTATGAAAAGCAAAGGTTTCACCTGGGTAATTTGGAAGGGGCTGTTCGTTTTTGCAGTTACTTTGCGATTAAAACCGTTCCAAGATGGTGTTTTTTCGTGAAGAATTTTGAAAGCAACCCACATTACAACAGAAATCGGTGCTCTTTGTATTGCCTCCATTTCATTTGGAAGGAGTGATGTTTGATCAACGAAGAATGAAGCTGCGACAGTACGTAACATAAAAATTGAAGTATATAGAAAACCATTTTCAAATGGATTGCAAGGTATTGAAATTCGAGATGTATGATCCGTGGTATCGGAGAATATTGATCCTCACTGGCGGGGTACAAAACTTTATTATTCCACCCATGCTGTGAAATGTGTTTTTACCATCTAGAGTCCGGATATTAAAATCCGCATTATGCGGACGATATTTCCTTTCGACGAACCTGCATTGAATGTAGTGCTTTGAAATCCAGTTTCAACTATATCATTTCCCATCCTTAGATTGGAAAGGAAGACAATAACAAATCACTATGACTAGGGTCTTTAGAATCTTAGATCTGGGTCCGTGTCTAACGGACCCAGATCTTCATAACATCATCTTATGAAGTTGTGTTAGGATGTAATTTGCTACCAAATACCAAGTTTAGTTCAAGATGTCATAGTTGTTGAAGTTCGTTTTTACCTAGCATATTAAGACCTTTTAACATGCTGTTGTAAATAATAGAAGAGTGAAACATGATCTTAATATGCTCACATGTAAATAGTCCTAATTATATTTAAATGAACATTGCAAATACGGACCTACAAGCAATACAAATTTAATACTAACCCAGTCTCTTCTCTTTAACACATTATACCAATTGTACGCTAAGATTGGAAATATTTACACTTTGAGGTTACTTTATAAATAATGTAAAAATTTCCCCAGGGTTTTAGCGAACCCAAGTAAAAAAATAATGTTATTCAAGTAATATTTTGGTATCGACTTGTTTCTTTTAGTACATGAATGAAACCTCAGTAATGACAGCGTGTGAAATCAATCTACTATGGCATCGTCCAATGAATAATACATGCAAATTACGTGAATTTTATACACAGTATTCTCCCACAGAAGGTACTGACACAATTCAACTCTCCGTCGAAGCATGAATCATCCAAGAAAAATGCTACTTGTTATTTCTACATTTCAGTAAATAGTGTAGTTAGAAATAGTCTAATATTCTCCCAATAAAATACGTTTAACGAAATTATCGCAATATCCTGATATGAAGCAACATCAATTGATGCAGTCTTCTGACTTCTGCTGTTTTGCGGTATACATATATCATTTTTTTTAATGTTACTCATGAAATGCAAATGCCACAAGAGACTTGATTGGTCATAATTATCCCACTTTCCAATTCTCGAGTTGATTGACGTGAATCATCGTGGACTAAAGCGTTTAAACGATCTTCATCAAATCGAATAGTCTTCGTATACATTGAGAATCACTCGCACCGAATGCCCTTGATCACTACTTTTATTAAGGTAAGTGCAGATGTTTTAAGTGTCTATAAGTATATCCAAAGCATTGTAAGTGTAAATGAGGGAAACTGAAAACGTGCGTATATGGCCCGAAGTGCATATAGTGTAAAAGTACCGGAATTGGATGTTCAAGCCGCGATGCGCGCTGACATTTAGCTTTCGGAAGTGAAATAGAAAGGAACAGTGAAAATCCGAACGAAAAATATCAAGTGGTTGTCTGGCGACGTAAAACTATAACTGTACGCACAAAATATGCATAAGAAAGTTTTGAGTCCTAGAAGTGTGAAATCAGAGAGAACGGGCAACAAATATGTCGAGTCTATGGAGATATAAAACTCCACTAGAGGCAGGGTTGGCGCCATCGTCTACGTGGGTTTTAATTCCCAGCGTGGCGCAAGTCCGTGCGCTGCCTGGTATTATATCATTTGTATGTGCCACGCACGATCTTCTTGTGAACAGAAAACAATTGAGAATTCGCATTCGAGTTCACCTTAGTTAAGTTCAACACGTAAGATACAAACAAGTCCTAATTATATTGATTAAATAAGGTATAATTTAATATAAAAATCACATATAAAACGTTCTTGATAACTATTATTTTTGTTCTCAGAAAAGATTTTTTTGATATTTTTTTTAATTTTATTAATGACCTTTAGGCATCTAAGGCTCAGTGGAGGGAAGGAGAAAGGATTCAGGAAGCTGTCGGCCAGGGCCTATGTTCAAAATGCCATCCCCGTTTTTATTTGTTAATATAATGTTGATACTTAGAGGAATAACTTATTTTAAAAAAATTAGAGATATATTTAAAAATATTATACATCATTAGGGATTCAACGCAAGTGACATGAATATTACACACACAAAATACTAATGCTGTAATTTATGCAACCAACGGTTTACCTGCATAAATTTACGAAGAAAATTATAAAATTGAAAATAGGATATGGGCACAGGTCGTCGGATATACACTAGTAGTCGGCAATTTTCACATAAATATCATTGAAACAAGACGTATGTCATTAAAATGAACATAAAATGATCTCTAGTTTTCGGACAGCTTTAACTTTATATTTAAGTTCCACCATCTATCGAAAGCATCGACCTCCATTAATACGATACTGGACTGCCTGCAGCCATTGAAAATTTCATGAATATGTGAAGCTAGGGAGCGGAGAGGAAACTTAATCTCGTTTGTCCACTTCCAGTCTAAACCAATATGAACTAAATTTTCGATTCTAACTCAGTTTTTTACGTTTGGTATCGCTGTGTGGCCCGTTTTTTAATTTTTGTCTTAATTCTTGCAAAAAACAAATATTATTTGCAGCATTTTCTATTGTATTCAGAGTACGATATACTCTTACATGAATAACTCAGGAATTAAGACAAATAAAAAAAATGGGCCACAGCGATATCAAGCGTATAAAACTAAGAACTGAAGATTTGCTCCACATCGGATTAGACTGGAAGTGGACAAACGAGTTTAAATATTTGCTCTGGCGTCTATTTTTTAACACTAAGGACTCACTCCTGTATAGTTTATGTAGAGCTCGATGATCGAAAGTGACATTATATAGATAAAAAGAAAAAAAACTGGCTTCCCTGATTAGTTTAGAAGATGTCGGAGAAGTTATTTGCGAATGAAGAAGACCGTCTTTAAATTTAGGGCAAAAGTCTTTGTCTTAAAACTAAAAGCGACATTGTTTGTTCTAGCTTTTCAAATGTTCTGTTTTGACTTTGTCATAAACAATGCGAATAGTCATGTCTATTAAGTATATTACTGTGTCTGACTTCAGGTATATAAGATATATAGAATTCACGAGTTTTCCTCTTACCGGCCAGGGTGACCGATAAGAAGCGTTTCTTATCTATTTTTGTTACGATGTTAAATTTGTTTCTATTGTTCTTAATAGTGTAATATTGTTCCTGGTTCGATTCCCAGCGGGGGGGACAAGTGGTCGGAATCCACATTAAGCTGTAGGTCCCGTAATTAGGACGTCATCTTCATGCGATGGAAGGCAATGGCAAATCAGCATCGGTTCACCTAGCTCTGGGATCTTCAGGTCAAGAGCTACCTTCGGACAGAGCAATCATCATCATTGTTCCTAATAATTTAACAAGTCTTTTCAGCAGTACATTTCTTACCGAGCCGCCGTGGCTCAGTGGTATAGCATTCGGAACGTCATGGGTTCGATTCCAGCGGCCGACCATCCTGACTGAGGTTTTTTTTTTCAGATTTTTTGCTCAGGCAATTCAGGGTTGGTACCTTCAACATAGGCCCTGGCCGACATCTTCCCGAATCATTTTTCTTCCCCGATTCCGACTTAGCCTTAGGTGCCTATAGCCATTAATAAATTTCAACAGCACATTATGGGCTCAGAGCTATTTAAATTTTAAATAGACAGATATATTTCTTCTACACGAATGTAACCACTTTTTTTTTTTCAATAGGCCTAAATGAAAACGATCCATTATTTCTGAATGTAATAATACTTATTTTTATGTATATTTCTCTTTATAACTATGGATCTAACACGATAAAATACCTTCGCATCAAATAATTCTAATCAAAGATTTGTGTTTTCTTTTATATTTCTAGCAGACGTAAACTACACGAAAGAACGTCTTAAACAATGAAACATTTTTCACGGAATAATATTAAATGATCATTTATTTGTGAAACGATACATCACTTCCTTTCTTATATTTCTTAGTACAACCGTGAGCTGCACAGGAGATTGGCATTTTCTTCTCAAATACAAACGAATCAACTAAAATAATACCAAAGAGCGAAGCACAGCAGCCATGTGATAGCAACTCATAATACGTGTTGTTGCCAAACAAACATTCTCTCGCTCAACTTTCAAGTTGCGCCGCATCAGCAGCGCCAAGCTTGACTCTAGTGGAGAGATTTTATAACTCTATGGTCGAGTCAGTGTGAGAATTAAACTTTTTAGCCAGGGGGGGGGGGGTTAAAATTTAACTCACGAATTTCAACAGGCAATCTGTACCTCGGGGGTAAACAACACTATGTCACTTTCTTGCCAAGGTAGACCTCAGTACATAGATTTGTAGGTTTGAGCATGTTCCTCCTGGAGGTATACACGACTATGTGATTGTTTATCTTGTAGAAGAATTGGCAATTGATAACGCAACATTTCGCCAAAAAAAATATGTAAAAGAGCGTGCTCAAATCAACAAAAACATAAACCGAACTCGAGTTTTGTGAAAAGTGACAGTGTTGTTTACTTCCGAGGTACAGATATACGCACATAAGATAGTTCTCGAAATCTGTACCAGGGCTAGGCCATATCTCAGCTCATCCTAGTGCACAGAAATCTTTGAAACAAAGAATGTTAATACCAAAGTGCAATGCGGAATCACGTGGTGATGCTTCTGAAATCAGGGGCGTCTCGGCAATACCTCTACGGGGAGGGGGCAACTTCAAAAATTTAAATGGCAACATGGGTTGACTTTGCTCCCATTGAAACAAGCTCTAAATTTTGAACAACTTAGAGGAAACACTTCTAGAAGTGTTTTACAACTTAGAGCACAACTTAGAGAATACATAATTGATTGTCAAAATTAATATGGTGTAGAAGGTTTTCTTGGCCTTTTGAATGCTGTAACTCAAAGAAAATAGTAAAGGTTCCAAACTAAAGTGAAATACTAAATGGGATATGCGGAATCCAACGGTGACATTTTCAAAAACAGGGGCGTCCCGCGTATACTGTTTTGCGGGGGAAGATTTTTTTTTTTTAAAAATTAGTGGTTGATTTTGCTTCCTTTGAAACAAACACGAAATTTTGAACATCTTTCAAATGACACATTTTTAAATATCGTCAGTTACAAGAGCTACTTGATAAGTTAACTGTTGACCTACTAATTTACTCTTGTAGTTGCCAAACGTTACGAGATATTAAGCACTGTTTCATCTTAAAATTGTTCAAAATTTCGTGTTTGTTTCAAAGAGAGCAAAATCAACCATTGTTTCTATGTAAAATTTTGAAGTTTCCCACCATAGAGGTATTCTCGAGATGCAACTGGTTTCAAAAGTATCACGACGTGATTCCGTACATGCACTTTAGTATTGACATTATTTGTTTCAAAGATTTATGTCCACTAGGAGCTGAGTTATGGCTCTGTTACAGATTTCGAGAACTACCCTGTATTTTCATGGAAGTGACAAGGATATAATTATGAACTTATACAAGCAGCTAAGAAGCCTATTTGGAAGCCACTTCTTTTGCGATGTTTACGAAGTACATTAATGTGAATGATTTAGGGCCATATTTATGAATCACTCCCAATAGGTGGGTGGCTCCCAAGAGTATATAATTTCAATCCCCCTGGGAGCCACCCACTCTTGGGGGTTATTCATAAATATGGCCCTTAGTAACCCCTTATTGGAAAATGGCACCGTAGGCCTATGTCTTGGACTTCATAAACATCACAAAATAGGCTTGTTAGCTGCTAGTAAAAGTTCATATACCTTTGCCACTTTCATAAAATGGTTTCAACTTCTTCCAAATAAAGATGTTCCGATTTCCTATCTGATCTTGATCGAAACATTTTCTAGGGGGTAGGGGGACATTTATCCCTGGCAGGGACAAAAAATAAATTTGTCAGGGTGGGAAACTTATTTGCCAGGGGGAAATCACGGGCAGGGCTCGAAATGAACGGAGCAAACCGGAACGCTGTTCCGGTTCGTGAATATCTAGAATTTTCTCGTTCCGTCTCGTCAGAAATGGCAACGGACCGTTCCGGTTCGTTAAATATTATTTGAAATATTTCTGACTAGAGCTGTATCGTTCGCGAATCAACTATTCTGCCCATTTTTAACAATTTGGACTAGTTCACTGCTTTTGCACTGAATGGTAGTAGATAACATGTACATAACATACCACACAAAAAAAAGGACGGTAGAGGCCAGGACTCTAACTTAAGGTTATCTCTGGGCATTCGCCCGGTGAATCTGCCTTTCAAACATTGGGAAACCTCAGCGTGAAAGCTCCCCTACCCAACATCCATATTTCACTTATGAGACATCACTATAGATCTCTAGAGAGCAACATACGTAAAGGGCTGGTGAAGGTAACGGCCGTAGCCTTTGTTACTGCACTATTGAGGCATTCGTCTGGTGAAACTGCGAGGGAACCGTTGGCGAACCTCTGGCAGGGTAGTCGACTTTGGGTTGTTTTTTCTATAGTCGCTAAATGGAAAGAAGAA
>JAGDQP010033599.1:0-20581 GCA_022664845.1 Lepisma saccharinum | reverse complement strand
CAACACATTAACAGACTGATGATAAAACAAATCAATGTTTCACATACGCATTTATAAACCAAAAATTGCGATCGTGTCTTAAATGAATACTACATACTACAATAAAGAGAAATTGTCACAAATTATGCTTGCCAAAAATTTTTATTAAAAATACTGAAAAGAATAATTATTAAAATTACTTGTTATAGCATGGCGGTTATAACATTAAATGGATTTTAAAGATCAGGGTGTTATACAAACACGACTCATGGTTAAGCAGCTTATGCTACTGTGAATATATATCCTATTGAAAACTAGAATGTATTATTATGAGTAAGTATGAAGATATATACCTTACATGGCTCTATTGCGCATTATATAATGGATAATTGTTGGAAATACGTCAATTCAATTTAGACTATTATGATTAACGAATATATTTTGTGTATGAAACTACATTTTGTTTGTTGTATTCTGTCATTCCATTCATTGCCTTAGTATTCTATAAAATAATATAAATTCCTATCACTTTTCTATTGTAAAATAAATTACTATCACTTTACCATTATTGTGTAATGAAATGCCAACCGGATCTTCGTTATATACTCAACAATATTTACAGTAGCTTCTATGATCAGAATCCAGAGAAGAGGGCAAAAAGCATAATGGGTGACTCCGACAAATCTCTGTTAAGAACTTACGAATCGTTAAGAAGTTGTCAGAGCCTTGAAATACATTAGATTCGCTAAATTATTAACTGAAGTTGGTGAAAAACACAAAAAATCTGTTAAGTAGTGAATATTCGTGATGAAAAAGCAAAGAAACCAATTTCGGCAATAAAAGTTTTACTTCGTTGAAAATAACAATTTTTTCTCTTTTTTCCCCAAAATTTCCTGTTTTTCTCCAGGCCTTCAAAACACTAGTCTTAGATGCCTGAAGGTCATAAATAAAATTCAAACCAAACTGGGTGTATGGTCTTTGTCCATAAGGCGTTCAGACACGCTTTCCATGTGACAAAATAAGATCACATAATATGTTGAAATGTATAGCATGAAATTTCAGAAGAGTTACAATGAAAAATTACATTTTGAACGGATCTATAAATGGAATAAAGTGAAAATAAGCAGGGAGAAAGTAAGATACAAATTTAAAAGACGATAGTCGTATTAAAGAATAACCTTTTCATAACTTATATTTGGGTGGTCCAGATTAAGTGAAGGTAGCACGGCCCACTGGGAGGGAGTTTTCTCAAAGTTCTCCCGTTTCCTTCCAATTTCTTCAATGCACTAATTTATTAATCCTCATCCGTTCAACCTGAGACAAAAGTTGCCTATAAAGGCCTTAAATGAAATTCAATTCAACCTGGAACGTCTTGACGTCGAGATCAGATGAGGTTGAAGTTACACCTCTTGAGGTTGCACAATAAAAGACAGGTCTATAGGTCTTTTGTAAATTCACTACTAGATTGTCATGGAGATGTCGTCCTAAGGACCATGGTGAGTTACGAACCCATACATTCAATGTATCACCACCATAATCGAAATCATCAAAGGAATATGTGTCCATCACACCAAAAGTGATCGTGATAATTACTAGGAAACTTGAGTCCAATAAAATTTTAATTCTTTCATTGCAGTCATAACATTTTTGATACCAGACATAATTTTAATCTGAGGAAGAGAGAAAAGACCAACTCCTTGACAATATTAGGGAAGATAAATCGTATGTTGAAATGGAAAGTAAAGAGCAAGATCGGGATGAATGGCTTAGCTTGACTTGAAGGACCTTTCGACTTCGGAAGAAAACTGACGATTATGATGATGATATAGGGAACAGAATATAATAATATGCATGGAATGTTGCACGAAGTTACCGTCATAAACAAGGAACACCCAATTGTTCACCAAGTAACAATTAAATGATTATTCTTGGATATTTGCTAATATTCCTGGAATATTCATTTGGTGGATATCCGCATTTCCTCATGTTGATGGCATTCGCATTTCCGTGGATAGTCAGACAATATTGATATGTATCTGCAGCACCCTGGGAATATTTATTCCTCCTAAATGCTGGGAATACTAAATACCAGATAAAAACAATATACTGACCCCGGTATCTATTCATACAGATTTTACATACGAGAATACCGGAGATAAAATCGGATGACATGATATCCTGATAACATAAAATGCTGATGGTGGAAATATCCGGATAATAAAGTGTTCTATTCTCTATGTTCATTATTAATATTAGAACTCCAAATAATGTCGGGAAAATTCTTTATCTGAATGTTACTTGAATAATTATTCTTAAATGTATTCGTATCCATTGAACCGAACAAATGAAAAGAATTTTAAGACAACATGACATTGGGAGAATAGAGTTTTCACGGATATCCGAAAAAGGAAGGAATTTCGTATTTTGGAAGAAGTCTGAAGAATTAACAAAATTGTACTTGAAGAACGAAGAAATGTATATTCGATTTCAAAATAAATAAACCCTTTATTAAAATAAAGAGAGATTTAGTTGGACAAGGGCTATTCGATCACTCAATGAATTGTCTCGGAATAAGTGTAGTTGCTCATTTTAAATCTGTATTTTATATAAAAACAGAAGTCCTGACTGACTGACATATCAACGCCTAGGCCGAACGATTTAAGCTAGAAGCTTGAAATGTATGTAGTACATAGGTTTTATGACTGTAAATTCGTCTTGGAAAGCGGTGAAAGCGGGCTTGCATTTATATATATATATATATATATATAATGCCCATACCTCGAAATCTTTAAGTCTACAAAAAAATAAATTTGGTATTTAGCAAAATAATTAGATACGTGTTTCACCGTTTTTTATATTGGCCATAGGTAGGGAGAAAGCATTGTGTTTTTTAATATAACTATTCGGACTGATATATCAACCTCCATGCCTAACGGCGTAAACTAGAAACTTAAAATTTATATCTAATCTGGTTTTAACTAACCAATTTCATTTATGTTCGGAGCAAATTAGGGATATTTTTCGAAAATAAAAGTTTAAAAAGTTATATCTCCTTTAATAGAAGAGCGAAGGAAATTTCTTGAAGTGGGATCGAACCCGATACCTTTAGCATAGCTACTGAGTGTCTTATCCACTACACCATGCAGTCCGATGGTCAAAGACGGCTTCCGAGCGAGTGAACTCGCTGGCAACAGCTAATTAAATATAAGATAAAATTAATTGTATGGGCAGTAGCAACTATATGGTTTACGCGGGTCAATATACCTCAAATTGCAATTATACATCTTGAAGAAAATTTTAGGCCCTTTGACAGCAAAGTTATTGCGAAAGGGATCTTCTAATCCCCCACTCGTGGTGTACGTCCGTGTCTAGAAATTAAATCTCAGGAACTACAAGGTGTAGAGAGACGTTTTATGTGTTGTTGGAAAGGTCTTCGCTAGATTTGTTCAGAGCAAGGCCACCTTGGTTTCTCGGTGGTCTCGTTCAGAGTCTCTGAAGCCGTACTGATTGGTGTAGTGGTTCAATGTTGCCAGCCCATTTCTCTAAAAATTCAATAGCTCAATTTGCTTCCATTCAGTTAGGCCTAGCTGTGTCAAACTTGACTTAAACATTATTAGACACAAAAGCAGTGAAAGGGTCTACTTTGCCAAGCAACACACTTACCAGTGTTGCCAGTCTATTTTCAAGCATGTTGTGTAGTTCGAAATATAGTCAAAGTGTATGTGCAGGAACAAAAGAAAGTTGTCGGGGGGGAAGGAGGCTTTTCCCTTATGCTTATATGCAAATTTGCTAATAGTTTATGATAAGGATTTTTGTACGGGAAAGACTAAATATAATAGCGAACAATTGTGTGTTTGCACAGGTAAGCTTTCTAAGTTGCACGGAGCGGGCGTTAGCCCCGACTATACTTACTTCTATATCCACTAATATTTTATATTAAGCGGTTTTCTATGAGAAAGGATGAAATATATTAGCGAACTATATGGTGTATATAAGCAGAATAATCTTCCTTAAGGTGCAAGGCCAGGGGGCTCGCCCTCCGACTACTTACATGAAATTCCCATAACAGTTGAATATAAGCGTTTCTATAAGGAGAGAAGTTAGATATAATAGCTAACTCTTGAGATTCCCCAGAAACTCCGTTATAAGTGTTGCCAGCCCGTGCCAAATTATGGCTTACGAACCATGAGGTGCCGTTCCAATGGTCTTAGTGCAAAGATTCTTGATTAATGTAGTAGTTCAGTGTTGCCAGCACATTAAAAACAATAAATTATTCAAATTACTTTAATTCAACTACACCTAGATGCGCCCAACTTGGCATAAATATTTTTCAACAGAAGTACTGTGGATTTTCTCGAACCCAAGCACTGCATTTATCAGTGTTGCCTTCATATTTTAGAAAAAATATGCTTGCGTGGCTAAAATTCTATTAAGTGGTGATACCAACGAGACGAGATTTAGGCTGTCTCATTTCGAAAATGTCTTGTCCAGAGTGTCTCGTCTCGAAATGATGTATATTTTACATTACGAGAGCTCTGTCTCGTCTCGTTACTATAGCTATTTCGCTGTCTCGTCTCATCTCATGGTAACAGTACTATTAATAGACCACAGCCTTTGAGATTGTTAGTAGAATCGCAGCACTAACTTCTTATTCTTTTTCGTATTATTATTATTATTATTATATACACTATGTTTGAATTTATGGAGGTGAGTGGAATTCTCTAGTAACAAATATGCATTCCCCTTAATCGATAATTTGGCATGTTGTACATTCCTGCGGGGATTACTTGAATCTTATAGTTCAGAGGATGTTTGAGAATCGGAACGGTGTTTGGTCAAAATTGAAGTTTTTGAAAGATACAGCTGTTTATGAAAACGGAGGTAATTTCAACTCCTATCGCAATACTCTCTTTGTTCTCTTTCTTTTAGAATGAAAAACCAATCATTTTCTATTTAATGTTAAAAAATATGCACACAATATTGTAGTAATGTTTTGGAAAAAGAAACATTTGCAGATTGTTCGTATATTTTTATTTATTTCATTCTTGATATCCTAATATCTTAATAGCTACTGCTATCATTTCGGACCACCACAAGTTATGGTAGCCGACAGTGATTCTCCCCTCTTTCGGTATCATTGGAATTCATGCATTCTTGCATTTTAAAATATGTATGTAAAATATGTATGGTCGCCTATTATCTACAAGCAGCGACTTGTAGCGTGAGAACGTAGGTTCCACATAGCACGAAGTCAAAGGAGAAAACCTCAAACATACTGTATCTGCAGGTGTTAAATTTTCTTAAACATTTTTGAGAGTTAATTCTCCGTCACCACTCAGAACAGCGGCGATGTTGGTGAAAATGTTATATCCAGGATTATTGTTCAGGTTGGCAGTGAACTTGTCTTTCACCAAATCTGCTGTTGGTCCCTTTGCTGTTGACAACTTTGTTCTAACATCTTCTACGGTTTCAAGATAGTCTTGCACACTGAGACCATTTGTCTCCAATCGCTCAATGGATGACACCAGAAACCCAAAATTTGCAGAAATGTACACAATATCATCTTTTAATTTAATATCATTAAGCAATTCCTGAACAACACAAATACATGCTGTATCTTCAGTTTGAAATCCAGCAACTATTTCGGCAAGAATAGGCAGATTGGCGCAGTAATATTGAATTCCTTTAAGCCATGTTCCCCACCGTGTCACCACCGGCTGTGGTGGCAAAGCAATATCCGGAGCAGCCTCCTTTAGGGCCTGGCTCGTGATGGACACTTCAAGAAAATTTTCTTCATATTTGACACGAAGCGATCTACGTTGGGGTATCTTGCTCTAATTTCTTCACATAGTCTGTGGACTCCGTGTGCCAGACAGATAATGTGGATCATTTGGGGATATAGAACTTTCAAGGCTTTTCCTGCTTTCACCATATACCTAGCTGCATCCGTTACAAGTACGAGAAGCCTGTCACGAGGAACGTCTTCTGGAAAAACCACCTGCATTGCGTTTTCAATACAGCCAGCGATTGTAGAATGGTTAACCTTCTCCAACTGCTGAACATGCAGAAGGAAAATTTCTCCAGCCTGTTCCGGTTCCAAAATACCAAGCACAACATTGGCTATATAACGTCCGCAACAGTCTGTCGTTTCGTCCACTGATAACCAGAAATTTTTATTTTTCACTTTCTGCTGGATGTTACACATAGTTTCACTATAGACATTTTCCACATAGGCCTTCCTAAGTGTGGATTCGTGAGGGATTTCCTTGTCGCAGTACTTCTCCAAAAACTCACGAAGATTATGGTTTTCCAACTTCCACAGAGGGATATCCGATGCGATAAATGCTTTACACAGGTCCTTGGAGAAAGAGGGCATTCGACTGCTCAGGGACGATGTCACATGTTGAAGTAGCGTTTGTGATTTCGCTTTCTTCCTACACACATTTCTTTTATGCTTCGTCGTATCTAAATGTTGCAATACAGAAGATCTCTTCAAATATCCGACACTGGATTCACAGAATTTACAGAACAATATCTTGTCATCTGTAGAGAACACATCGTTCCCAAATTCTGCAACGTATGCTCTCAACTTTAACGAAACAGATTACTTCACAGGAGGCATTCTCTACACTTGCTCCGCTGCACGCATGGCTAAAACTACTGTTGATTTTGACTGACGCAAAAATAACTATTTTTTCAGCACAAAATGCTAATTTGTTTGTTTTTGTTAAAAAGGAAAAATGTAAAGAAAAAAAGAACAGTTGTGATTGTCGTGCGCACGTTCAACAATGACCAGAGAGCTTTTGGTTTTAAACGATTTTCGACATCATAACGCAAGGCGGTATTATTTATCCCGTACTAAATTTTAAATTGGTAGAAAACCAAATGCGTTTCGCATAGTCTGATGCAAGTTCAATCGACCACAGCGAGAATGCGGATTTTATTACTTTGGCAGAAGGCATATAAGAAAAAGTTAAAAAAATTATCGATTTTGTGCAAGTATATTGGAAAATATATAGAAATATGTCTTATCATTAGAAAAGTGAAGAAATATGTTTCCAAATTGGAAAATGTGGAAAATATGTCCTATCAACTTTGCTTATTTCAGCTGGTTTTCGCCTGATACGTGAAGATCTCACCCCATTATCCGATTTCCATGTAAAATAAATATATGTTATAACATAAACTCCCGGGCCCTAGTTATTTCAAAACTTGTAGAGTTCATTAACTTCTCTACAAGTTTGGTTATATGCATTTCTTTCATATGAATGTAGCACAAAGAAGGGGAAGTGCGCATACGTTTATAGGATAGAGCCGTGCAAACTGCGGAGACAAATGTATAATGCACTTTACAAAGTTAATTATATGATCGAAATTATATTATTATAATTAATATTTATTATTAATAGTGTTAAACATTGTTTATTTACAATATATCGTTCACAAATACTTTTTATAAATAAGGAATTGATCAATTAATATGAAGTAAATTTTTAAAAAATAAGTTATTTAAATTAAATATTGTAATTACATTGTTTGTTAAATTTAAGTAATTAATATTAGTAATTAAGTAATAAATAATACTGATACAGCAGCCAACTACAAGATGGACATTTTATAAAAGCGTTCTGAGGTGACTGGAACAAGACAGGCCGGGTTCATATCCGGTCAGAGGCAAAGACCCGATCCTTCAACACAAAGGCACACTATCCGTGAAGAGAGACTTCTGCAACGCAGTCCTGTAGCAACATCAAACTGAAAAAACAGCTTTGAAGTTTGCTGAGGGCAACATTAGCTCCACAAGCATTCAACCAACTTATTGACGACATTTAGAATGACGTCAGAGCCAAAACAGAAAATACTTTGGCAAAACTTACATGATCCCACAACTTAAAGAAGAAGGGGATCTATAACCCAAGGTATGTAAAATATATTTTACGAGTGAGAATCCACATAAACTGGGAAATCCAGAGCAATCGCAGTAGCACTGGACTCCCTAAAAGAAAACAAACTTATAGCCTCCACACTGAAGAAACATAAAGTTTGTTTTTTAAAATAAAAACAAAGGCCTTCCCTAAGGCCACTATAGCTTTTTTTAAAAAAAAGCGAAACCATCTTCAAAACTTGATGTTAGAATAAAACGAAGCTCAGCTTCCGAAACACAGAATCCCCCACATTAATTTAACCTCTAAAAATAAAGGGTTTAAATTCAAATAAAGGGCCAAACCTCTCCTCACACACGTTTGGACTAATAGGAAAATGGAGAAGGTTAAACTTACCTCAAAAGACGTGCCGCTAAGGCAAAACACTGATAATATTAACAAAATATGATAAATTTGCTACACTTAGCACAAAATATGACACCCACAACTTAACAAAATATTGAGAAAATATTAAAGGTACTCAAAAATGCCAATGATAGAAACAAAAAAAGAACGAAAAAAACTAATGACAAAGAATAAACAAAATCTGTCTACATAGGAAGGAATCTGTCCTCTCCTTGGGCACTTCTATCCAACCAAGTTGGGTCATAGTTGAACAAAAATATGTAAAAAAAAAATTAAAAAGGCCTAATAACACTCATTTTACACCGACAATTGAAACTACTTTTTAACATTAGAGAGTCTATTAACAGACGCTAATGTGGATCACGCTACTGTGATTAAATGCACTGAAACATCACAACTACGTAGTAAACAAATATGGCATCGAACCTAATGATAAACAAAACGAAGTATTAAAATAAGAAAATAAAACTCATTTTCAAACAAGCAGGTGCACACCTGCCAATATATATCAGACAATTAAACTGAATACAACTTTCGGGACTAACAAGCAGTAGCAAAACTGTTCTAGAAATCCATAATCACCACACCCGGACCTTCTGTGAAAGCTAATAGGCATTTTAAAAAATGATTTTAAGTCAATACATATGAGGGGTGTACATTTATTATCAAAACTTCACAAACACACTCTCTAGCACGGTTGTGCTGAAGTAGAACAAACAGTTTTCCATCAAAACAACAATCTAGTGCCAAAGATTTTATAGAAAAGGTTATACAACAAACCAAATATGATAGGGTATTACCCTGAAAGCCCAACGAGAGAGAACTACCGTACCACACTGGCCTATTATAATTATCAAAACGTGCTTCCACGTTATCCATGTTCGATGAACTGGACCAGGCCATCAAGGTACATACAACACGTACATCAGATATACGTACAAAACAAAACTTTTCTTATAAGGATCTTAGAGATCAAATTGCTCTTAATAGACAAACTTATGGCCAGAAATGACCTAGAGATACAAGAGTGCCTATCGCGATCTCCTTGTACATGTAGACACAAGTTCAAAGCCCGTAGTGGTCTATAAAATTAAGTGGTTCAGAATCTAACTAACCAGACAACTGTAGGACCTGTCTTTCCAAGCCCATCTGACATTTGAAGATGTTAACAGTGACTACCAACAACTACTATTAGAAAAAATGTTTATAACAACCCAACAACAAATAGAGTGCTAACTGTGTATGAATACACAACAATAGCAACGGATTATTATTATTATAAATAATAATAATAATAGCACAACAGCTGCACAAAGTCTGTACCAAATCTCAGGTCAAAACAAACACAAAATACTGTCCCCAACTCCATATTTGGGAAACGAACCCAGTACCACCATATTTTATTTGAAATCATTCAAATTTATATATTTATAATTAAGGACCGCAGGCGAAAGATTTCCAACACAGGGAACATGTTCTTATACTTGATAGACAATGCGCCTCATCAAGAAGGATGCAAATATGCACATATACCCACAAGAAGAAGTGCTTCGCAACATAAATAAGACCCAAACAGAGGAACGTTCTGTGATGGCTCCAAGAGTTCGGGCTTCAAGCCTCGTTTCCAGACTAAATACAAATAATAATAATAATAATAATAATAATAATAATAATAAACATTAGATTAAATTAATAACAATCAAATTCAACTTATAAACTGTAAAAAACTCTAAAATAATCGATAAAACTAAAAAGACTGAGGAACATTCTTCTGAAAGTAAACATATTTACACTATGAACGGATGTGCACTTCCCCATCTTTGTGCTATATCTCGAAAACGGTTAATCATACGAAAGAAATGCATATAAGTAAGCTTGTAGGGAATTTAATGCTCCACAAGTTTTGTAATAATCTTTAACGACGTACGACGCATAGGAAGCGAGATATTGGCAAAAAAAACAGCTTTTCGTGACCTTAGGAAGCAAGATATTTGCGAAACACCGATTTCCGTGACCTTTGATATCTCGACGAGATATCATATGAGACTTTTCAGCCTATCTTTAGAATGTCAAAACAAAGGTGTATACAAAATTTCAGCTTGTTCAGTTTCATTCTGAGGTTTAACCTTTATTTCGCCTTATTTGACTGGGGTATATATAATATGACAAGTTTAATAGCAAATAATGTCTCCGATAGTAACATTATGTGCCACAAGATAAATAGCAATACTTAACCTTCACATTTGTAAGATGAATCTAACTTTTAAGACAAACATTGCACGTGGAAAATATTACTGTTTAATTTGGTTCAACTTCAGGAGTTTCTGGTTTGTAATTAGATACTCCATTTTCTAATGAATCGTACATCATTCATTCATTGTGACAAAAGTTGTAAACAGGTAATTTAAGCTTGGATCTTATGAATAAAGTATGACACGCCAGAAAACAATTTCCTTTTGCTTCGAAATAAAAGAAAAGGAATATGTAAAATTTCTGTAACAAGCCGGTTACTTCACAAAGTGCTGATCAAAACATGAGCCCGGATCAAGTAATGTCAAACTGCAGGAATTGTAGGAAGTTGGTTGTGTGAATTTAATTAACTTATTTCTTAATTTAAATTCCATAGTTAGTTGAACAGCCAGATATGGTTTAACCCTTTCACAACACAAGTTGGAGGGAACTTGGGGAGCTCTCTTCTGGACAAAATAAGAAAGGAAACTACGATCTTAATTTAGGTTTAATCTTGGCATTCGACTGACGGAACTGAGGAAAATTCTAAGAAACCACAGACATGATGGTGAGTAGCAAGACCCAGATTTATATGGGTCCTCATTACCTCCACGAAGTCTTCGCATATAACTATACTGAACCTCTGAGGCTGGATGGACTGATCATTTTACATGTACATTATAGGCTATATGTAAAGGAGAACATCACCAACTTCAGTGTATTTCTAAATTTCATCTGAGATTTTGAACGAAACAAACAATTGAATACTATTGGTTTTATCGGTGATTATTTTTCAATCACTGAGTTACTCAAGAGTATGCTGAATGTCGAAAACATGTGAGCAAAGATCATTCCGTGAGTGATTCTGCCAGGATTTTTAGTTTGGGGTGTAAAGACCAGATAGCACGCAAGCTTATACCAAGTTTGAACTAGCCTTGATTTTTCTTTACTGTGATAAACTTTACACGTCAAGTTTGTATTTGTTGTATAGTTGTGGCAAAATTAATTGACAAACATGCCGTATTAGCATTAAATTTGGTTTACCGTTGAAAATATGGCATATGCAGAGTTGTGGTAAACTAGGCAATGACAAACCTTCCACATATATTTTTAACACATGGCGTCTGTTAGTAATTGCCTAGTTACGTGGAGGATAAATTACAGTACCAAGTGTTTCTAACTAATCTTTGGCTTGACATAATGGTATCATGTTGGATTACTAACTAGAAAGCTGTGGTTGGATAAAGATTTATTTTTTTCTGCTTTTTTAAATACCTTTTCTTCTTTCTGTTTGTACTTATAAATATTAGATCCCCTTTCCATCCTTCCTTATTTTTCAAACATTTTTTTAAATGTTCGTCTCATGAATATCTCTAAAGGTAAAATGGAAAGATAAGAATTATCACCAGTTTTGCTGCGGGAATTATGATTCTTTAATTGCATCCTTTGTTATGATCATTGATAAATTACCAAAATCTAGAAAACTGAAAATTTACAAAATACCGTACTCACGAAAATAGGAGTTTTGTAAAACAGAAATATTTCAATATCACTAAAGATAATACAGGATGTGACATAAAAATGATTATTTTGAATGCAACGAAACTGATATTTTGTTTCATTATAAAAGTCACAGATAGGTCCGTTGCATACTAAAGCATTACCATTTGTTATATATATTTCAATACAACTGTTGTTTTTCAGCTCCGAAGCGATGCGTACGTGTACCTTGTGGGTGAGTGGTAACGCTTGATGCTTTGTAATCAAGGGGACCCGGGTTCGATCCCAGTGGAGATATTTAAGTGGGTCGGAACCTACGTTAAACTATATGTCCAGTCCTTAGGACGTCATCTTCATCCGATGGAAGGGTAATGGCAAACCAGCATCGGTTAGCCTTGCCCAGGGATCTTTGAACCAGGATCTGTCTGCGAGCAGAGCATTCAACATTATCTTCATCAACGATGCTGGACACCTTCTATAGAACTTCTGTTAAAAGTCCCCCACATGAAGTAATCACAAACAGTCAAACCTCATACGTGATGCCACGAAATGTCGTCATCCTTGAAATGATACAGTTTCGGAAAAGGGAAATATTCAAGTTCAGATGCAAGCAAGTTCAATTATGACGACATATCTTCGAGTACGGTTGTTCGTTCATGTTCATCCTCGAAAAGGAAAGTATAGGCTGTATACCACACTGTAACTCTGACTGTGACTTTGGTGTTGATGCAGTTCACGGGAAACTGATGAACACCCGTATTGAAGTTAAAAACATTCCTCTTCACATGTTGGAATGTACCATTGACATTTTCCATCGCAGATTGTCTGAGTGTCAACGTGGATATGATGGTCATCTTCAGGACGTTTTTTCTTTCAAAAATGAACGTGTCTGTTCATATTTTACAAATGGTAATGTGTAAGGTGCACTTAATATATTTTTTTTTATAGTAAAACGCAATACCAGTATATGCGTTTCCTGTTCATTTGTATTGCCTTCAAATGAACCATTTTGGTCACAGCAAGATGGTGTTACGTCTTACTGTGCGCGAATTTCAATGGATGCCCTACATCGACTTTTAAGAAACTGCATCATTTCAGGGAATGATTACATTTCGTGACATCCCGTATCAGGTTTTGACTGTTTGTGATTAGTGGACGTACATTTAAATAAAACGTATTTATGCCAGTCTCTATTTCAAGCATTTTGTAAAACTATTTTATGTTGGTTGGCTTATTTTAAAGTCTTTGGAATATTCTAAGTCATATTCCTAGATTCGTAAACATGAACATTAAAGAATGTTATTTATGTGGATTAGTTTTAAACCACAATCTAAGACACGAGATAAATGAAAATTGTGCGATCTATGTTAACTCGAACAAAAACTAAATGTAAACCGAATATTAAACAGGATTAATGTTGTAAAAAAGATGTTTCGTTGTTGTAAAGGTATTTTCAATAAAAACCTGTTTTTTTAATGATTTTTTGAACATGTCGTTTTTTCTCAGGCAGCAAGAATTTATTGCTTTACACTGCAGATAATCGATGTAATCAGCAGAATTGGAGTTAAAATCCTCAGACATTCATCACAATTTACTGCATTTTCATTGCAGCCTTACGAGGCAAATGATGCGATTATTTATGCATTCACTGCGACATTGCTATCCTTCCTAAATATTCTCCCTGAGAAACATAAGGAATGATCTAAGGACATATAGACTGAAGCTATTTGGTGTAGTTAGTAATAAACCTCCAGCGACTATACGCAGATACAAAAGTACTGCGCAGACAGTGTAACAAAAATATTTTGTCATGTGCATATTTAAAGAGTTGTAAAAATCTATAATCCAATATGCTATTTGTTTATCTTATTTTGTATTGATTGTTTACCTTTATTGCTTGGCAACTGAGTATAAAATGGTCATTACTCATTAGTGCTGAATCTGGGTTCTTATTAATAAATAAGTAGATAAATAATAAATTCTCTTGTAGCCGACCTAGAAGTCGTACGGTTTGGGGCACTAAGCCAGCTACTTGATGGTCACAGGTTCGAATCCCGGCTGAAGCATGGATGATTGTGGATTTTGGAGACTTAACTACTAATGGACTCGAGACGGGAAGAAGTCATTAATTACTAAAACGGCCCAAAAATATTTTTTAATACTGCTGTAAACAAAGAACTACATATTACGTATCTTATAATGAGTCTGTTGCAATAAGGCTTTGAGAAGTATTATTTAAAATTATATCACAATGTAGCCGCGTTCCGCGAATTCTCCCGCGCTGTTTTGAAACTATATTAATAGCTATCGTCACGTAGCAGTATGGGACCATTTGAAAAATTGAATTTAAAAATAAGGTGACAATGCTGACAACTACAGGGACAACTTGGATATAGGGACAACCACAGTTTGTTTCCATTGTGTCGAATATGTATACTCAAAGTTTGGTGCGGATACATTGAACAATATGGAAGTAATTTAAAATATTTAATTTTTAAAATTGATTGGCAACACTCTCAACTGTGGGATCTGGAGTATCACTACGACGTGTTCCAGTATGTAAGTACCAAGTTTGGTGCTGATTCATTCAACGAAATAGACCCAATTTAACATTTTTTTTAAATTGGTTGGCAACACTGACAACTACGGTGACGGAAGTACCCACTTAAACTATCCCAGTACATAATGCATATGCGGCGGCGGACTGGTAACCAAATGGTCAATATGGTAGTGGATGTTTTGGCGCATATAAGCCCCAAGAAACACTTCCAAGTGCCTCTAGCGTACTGATCAGGTCTCAAAATACAAAGTATTAAGTAAATGTGGTCCCTTAAAATAATATGAACTTGTTAAAGCAATTTGAACTTACCATTAAACTTTACATGCCCTCCTTCTTGCGATTTGTGAGGATCATCTGCTGAGATTCTTTATAACTTCAGCACTTTCTTTCTGTCGGTAAAACTTGGTAAATTTGATTTTTATATGAACCAGTCTAGTTACTGTGGACTTCGGTCCGTCACGATTCGCCTTTAGCTGTTAAAATCCACATCCATGCCCCTGCCGGAACTCTAACCCGGGACCTTCGAGCCGATGGCCTACCGCCGCAGACCGCTCTGCCACCCGGCCGGCTCTTTCTGTCGGTCAAAATCGCTAATTTCGGAAGACCGGTAAGACCCAACACTTCTAAGACAAAAGGACTGCCCACCCGGGAATTCGCGGGTTCTCTGCCGGGCCAGTCCGCCCTTGTGAACTTGTATGTCAAATTTGGTGTACATTAATGCGAATACGTCCAACGGTAATAAATTTGAAATATAGAATCTTTATAAATGGATGACAACTCTGATAATTACTGCTTCTGGGTGTCTGTATGCTCTGTAACAATACCTAATGCACATTTAATACCTGCAGATTTGTATTAATAAACAATTTCTATAAGTTGAAGTTTGAAATAATTTGGTAACCCTGTCAACTGGGGTTCTTGAGGTCGGGGACGCCCAAACCTTTCTCTCATTGTGTTGAATGATGTATAAGCAAAGTTTGGGGCAGATATGGTAGAGAAGAACATTATTTTTTTTTAAATTGACAGCACTGGGCAAGACGGAATATTTCACATATACCAAAAATATTTGTAATCTTATAGTATCTACAGTTTAGTTTATGTTGTATTTCTTGTTATTTACCTAAATAAAAGTAATTCTTACTTAACTAGACGTTAGCTGTATTACAAAATACTGACCTAAAAAAAACGAAATTTAGGGAAAAAACGAAGGCTTTTCTTTCTAATTACAGCACTGAACAGGACAGAAATAGTAAAGGACATTTTTCAAAAATAAAAGTAGAAAAGATCCATTCTCTTTGGTCATCCCTTGAACGCTGTACACGGGAAACACGACATGAAATTTTGGTACGAATTTTCAATTTTTATTTATAGCCTTTAAGACATCTAAGCCTCAGACCGCGGGGGGTAATGATGTTGGAAGGTCTCGGCTAAGGTCTAAGTTGAAGGTGCTATTCCGGCATTTGCCTGGTGTGACAGAGGAAAATACCTGGAAAAACCTGTCAGGATAGTCGACCGCTGGCATTAACCCACAACCCACAAATACTTTTGTGGCACTAGGGGATGCCGTCCCCACGCAATTGAACTATTTCCACTCCCTGTTCCTAGTGTAAAATTTTCTTCCCTCCTTTCAAGATTTTTTGTTATCAAGATAAACTTTGAAAGCAAGATATATCTTTCACTTCCAATGATTTGAATTTATTATTGGCCTTTAGGTATCGATGGCTCACGCTAGGATAGGGCAAGGGAAAGGATGTAGAAATGAATCGATTAGGGTCTAGGTTGATGGTATCATCCCGGCATTTGCTTGGTCAGACTAACGACAAAACTACAAATACGTGAGGATGGTTTGTGGCTAGTATCAGAGATGGAGTGGGTCATGGGTCAAGTGGGTCGGCATGGCTTGACCCACCACGGCCCACCGATCCACTGACCCCGGCCGGCCTAAATATATAACGAAAATATATGCACAATCCAAACGGCTGAAGCTAGAAACACGGAATTTGGTATAAATGTTAATTTAGGTAAAGGGGATAATACGAAAGTTTGCAAAGGTTACCATATTGGATCCAAGATGGCAACTTTTTCACCATTTGGCATTTTATCCTTTACCTACCCGTTACCATACACATTTATGCCAAATTTGGTATTTCTAGCTTCAGTGCTTTGGGCTGTGCTTATACCTGCAATATTTATTTTCGGACGCTTTATTGGATTCAAAATGGCGACTGTTTCCCAATTTCTTTATCATTTCGTGACCACCTCTTGATAATCAAAATTTGTGCCAACTTTGGTGTTCTAGCCCCAGCCATTGTGAAATACATTCTAGTCCGCCATATTGGATTCAAGATGGCGACTTCTTGAATATTTTTTATTATTCTCGTAATCTACATTTGATGATATTGGCCTTCATTTCAAATTTGGTATTTCTAGCTTCCGTAGTTCGGGCTGTGCATATACTATCGGCATTTATTTTAGGACGCCATACTGGATTCACGATGGTGACTTTTCCAATATTTCTTTTCTGTTTCGTAACCTTCTCATGATAGTCAACATTTATACCACATTTGGTATCTCTAGCCTCAGCGTCTCGGCTCTGTGTTTCTAGCTTTAGCTGTTTGGCCTGGGAATATTGATGACTAGGTCATTCGACTAAGGGGGCAAAATATAACAAGGGGGTAATTGGAACAGTTTTTGCTACCATATTTTTTAGTTCTGGTGTGTGCCCTGTTCATACAACAAATTTGATTTCAATCGGTTTGTAACACTTGGGGTAGTCCCCTTGTGAGTATCATAAAAATCTACGCAATTAGTATAATAAGTAAAAAATGAAATCTCTGCTTTGCCCATCTCGGTAGCGAGTCTCGGTGGGTCAGTGGGTCTAGGTGGGTCCAGTGGATCGGTGGGTCAAGATGGGTAGTGGATCAAATTTTCATTGACCCACGCCAACTCGAGCTTAGTATCGAACCCAAGACTTCCAGAGTGTAAAAACAACACTTTACTAACTAAACCACGGCCACTCGGTACTTCCAATGTTGTTTAGTAAATGATTTTAAAAAACAAGAAAAAAAATGTTTAACACCCTGAAGAACCCAAGTAAACAGAGAAGTGAATACATTATGTGAAGAAAGCTTCCAACATTAAATTAGTTCTTAAAATTGTGCCAGCTATTAGGTAATAAAATGTTACGATACAATGATTCGAAAAATAAATAATTCTGTTAAAATTTATGAAGCGGTATACTTGCAATGTTAAACTCATTGAGAACCTAAACAAGCTTTCAGTTATTCTTCATTTCCTTCTTTTGTGAAGGCAAAAGGAGATTAGCATTCTAATGAAAAAATAACATTAAAAATAATTAAACAAGACGAATTCATTTCTGACAAATGGAGAAAACAATAAGTAGGAGAACATCAAAATATAATTCTTTTCATTCTTAATTTATATTTATTTATGGACCTTTTAGCCAGATAAGCCCATGAGATAAGCCCATCATATTTCCGAGGGATGACATCCTTCGGGAAACACTCTTCCGAGTACAGAGAGGGTTAAGTTAGCAGTCATGGCCTTTTGTCTGGCTATTATATCAACATTAGACTGGTGAAACAGAAACTCTTCGGAGAACCTATGTCAGTTTGGTCGACAGCAGGATTCTAAGCTGCATGCCTCCCCGGTGCCGATCCCAGGTATCAGAAAATATGTTACCAATACATTAAAAGTAGTGCACGTCTGTGAAGCTCTTGTAATCCACAATAGGTACTTTATTCATAAAAGAATTACAAAAGGAACATTGCCTCGAACGTCTAATAGCCCTCCAGTATGTCAAGATCTAATCCTAAATCCTAAATCCTTCATTCCTAATCCTAAATTTATTACTAAATATTCTCTTTTTTAATGAACAACGGTTTCTTATGAAAAAAAAAATCCGACATAATTTATTTAAAGAAAGTATAATATATTTTTAAAACTGCATTGCTAATTACAAGTGCTTCTTTATTCATTTCCATTTCACATTACATTTCGCATGGAAACTATACAAACTAGTTTATTTGTAAACTTTTTTTTACAAATCAACTTTTATATCATTGAGTAAGAAAAATATCAACTCAGAACGCGGGGCCTGGGGCGGTTGTCCCAATTGCCACCCCCAAACGCCGCCTCTGGTTACCAGCATAATATAAGGAACTTTTTATCAAACTCTATCACTGAGAAATTTCTCGTTTGATTACAAAAGGGCGAAAGATTATCTGAACTACCTAAGAAAAGTATAGCAAAAACGTACCTAGTTACAGGTACTAGCAAGGGCGCCCATTAGGAGGACAATGCCCCCCCCCCCCGCCCACTAGCTTGAGAAAATTGTACTATGCAAGATAGAAAACAAAAGTAAAACGTTTATATATTTCGTTTATACACTTTCTATATTTTATTTTTTATTTACTTTTCTTTTATTTATATATTTATTGTCAACACAACAAGTTTTGTAGCCCAATTAGAGTGTCAATATTTAAAATGTTCATTTACAGACATACAATATTTCTAAATGCGTTCGAAGACGAAGACATATCACATATATCCAATTCGATGAAAGTTATACACATTTCATTGTAGGTAGTTTACATATTCTCCAGATTGGTGATTCCATAATTATATTGTCCTTGCCTTTTTGCAGTGGAAGAGACCAGTGTCGTCTACGCGAGTTTTTAATGACAGGACACGAAACTGTAACAATGATACCAAGTCTGTGCAGTCTAAGCCATTTTGAATTATTTTCCTAGAAAACAACAGATCAGAAATGCTACGCCTTTGCTCTAATGAACATAAGCATAGTACATTTTCTCTAATGTAGAAATGTTGTTAAATTTTCTTCCCATTCTTATTACAAATGCTAGAATTTTAAAAGCTTCATTAGTTAGATAAGAGCACATGAACCTAATTAAAGATAGAGAGAAGTGATGGTGATTTAATTTACCTAGTAATACATTGTGATTAAGGCCTTTTAAAAGTCCATATAAATCGCATCGACTTGCGTTCCTTTGTCCAACGAGATTTCAATAAAGTATGTAACAATTATAAGATTCGTTACCGTAGATTTTTGTGAAACAATGCCATGTTGTTTAGTTGAGACCTCCAAATGATTAATAATTTATTGATATACAATCAGTTACGTCCGTGAAGTTGGCCCCCCCACATGCGCATTAACGATCGCTTATAGTGCATCCGTTAGTGCTTCGTTAGTGCTGCTAAGTGCTACCATTTAGTTCCTTAGTGCTTCAAAATAACGGCCAGAATTAACAAAAAAGTGCGGGGGGGCAACTTCATGCTAGCTCCCCCCCCCCCAATGAAGCACTAACGTTGTAACTTAGCGCGATCGTTAGTGCTTCCAGAAAACACTAATCGTTACGTTAGCGCTTCATTATTAGTTGAAATATAAACAACGAAATGTGATGAAGTGCTGTTTAAAATAAATAACGTAGCAAAATATTTCAAGTCTGTATTTATCCAAGTGAGGCAGCACGGGGCTAAGCGCACTCTAAATTTAATTAGTGAATTTGTAGCTTTCACTTGATGCACTAACGACGCACTAATTAGTGTCAATGGTTATTGCTTCTTAGCGCCCAAACCACCACGATGGTGTTTCATTTGAATGGGTGCCAGAAATAAAAGAATGTTGGAGTTCCATGTTCCGGTTAGTCCCCACTTCAAGTACTATTGATTGAACAATTTATAATGTTAGCGTTAAAGCGGTTAGTGCATCCTTTGTCCCTCTGAATGCCAGAATCTCAAAATTACTGCTTCATTTATTCATTTATGAATGTACTAGAACCTAAATATAGGGTGGTGCAAGTTTGTTGTTTTAATTCAAGAATGGCAAGTAGGCATGCCTGGAATAACAAATAGACATAGGTATCAGGTAGACGGTGGGAATACATAAATGACCCATACCATCACAGGTCTTAACCAAGATATTAAGGCAACGAGACCACCGCTTCTAAAATAAATACACTAGCAAACGAACCATTGATCTCAC
>JAGDQP010033598.1:0-20582 GCA_022664845.1 Lepisma saccharinum | reverse complement strand
TGCAGCAGACGGAGGTAGTGTAAAATGGGAGACCTCTCAGAGTTTCAAAGAGGGCAAATTGTTGGTGAGCGGTTATGTGGAGTGAGTGTGACGGCAGTGGCTAGTGTGTTAGGTGTGTCGCCAGGGACAGTGTCGAAGGTGATGACGGCCTACACAACACACGGGAAAACCACATCGGGGAAGCGGAACAGTGGGCGGAAGAAAAGCATCAGTGACAGGGCACGCCGGGTATTAAAGCACATTGTCACGCGGAACCGTCGTGCCACTGCGGCGCAAGTGACGGAGGAACTCAATCATCACCTCCCCCAACCTGTTTCGACAATCACAGTCCGCCGCGAATTACATGACATGAACTTACGTGGTCGTGTTGCACGGGCCAAACCTCTCATCAGGGACCAGAACGCTTTAGCACGCCGCAAATGGTGCCGCGACCATGCAACTTGGACCGTTGACGACTGGAAACGTGTGGTATGGTCGGATGAGTCACCATTCACCCTATTCCAAACCACGGGCCGTGTTTATGTGTGGAGAACGCCCAAAGAAGCGTATGATCTGCAGTGTCTCCGCCCAACTGTGAAACATGGCGGCGGCACGGTGATGCTTTGGGCTGCAATATCATGGTTTTCATTGGGTCCTGTGGTCACACTTCGCGGACGCATCACTGCCAACGATTATGTCGCAATTTTAGGAGACCACTTGCATCCTATGGTCCGGATGTTGTTCCCGGACAATGACGCCATATTCCAGGATGATAATGCACCCATTCACACAGCTGGAGTTGTTGCAGCGTGGTTAGAGGAACATCGGGATGAAGTTCAACACCTCCCCTGACCCGCCCAATCCCCAGATCTCAACATAATTGAACATCTGTGGTCCATCTTGGAAACACGACTCCGGCGACGATTTCCACCTCCATCCTCTCTCACAGAACTGACCGATGCCCTGCACGAGCAATGGTGTAATATTCCACTTGCTACCATTCACGACCTCTATGCCTCCATCCCACGTCGCATCAAGGCTGTTCTGAAGGCGAAAGGTGGTCCGACACCATATTAATCTGGTAAGTTGCACTTTCGTTCAGGTGTTTCCATTATTCTGATAAGCATCTGTATATATATATATATATATAATATAATATAATAATACACAGCCATATTCAATCCACTACTGGATGAGGCCTCTCCCCGAAGGGAGGAATATATATATATATATATATATATATATATATATATATATATATATATGTATATGTATATGTATGTATGTAACATGTTTATAGTTCATATTTTATGTGAAGGAAGTTAAAGTTGTAGCTTTGTAGCTGTGTAGTGTTGCCAAGAGAACATAATTTTGTTATTTTTTTAGTTTAAAAAAATAAGAAGAAAACATTGTCAATTCTTTTCAGTTTGGTTTCTAAACGGCCTTGAAAAAAAGGAAAAAAAAGAAAAAACATTGAGAAAGATCGTTGTGCTCTTCCCGAATGTATCTGTGTTAATCCTGATATCAAAACGTCTTGTGATTACTTTTCATAAAAGTTTAATATATCTTTCTTTTACAAATTCTTAGTATTTTTGATCTATTAAAAATATTTAAAATTGCTGAATATTTACAACCTGAATGTTGTACTGTTCCGAATTTTTGGACTTCTGTGAAGAAATGTCCATTGCGCAAAGGAAAACAAGAGTTGTAGAGTTAGAGACAATGTTTCCAGTTTGAAATCATTTCAATGAAATGGTTAGATGGCGTGCGTGGCATCAGAGTAATCGAACTCGTATTATAAAGCAAATTTCTCCTTTGTAAAATATTATAAAAGTCTGTTACCGTGTTAAAAAAAGGAATAGTTTTTTCAACTTACCGTATTTTGTGCTGTATGATTAAAACAAAAATATATTAACCAAAGCAGAAACGCAAATCTTTCTATTTTAGTAACCAGTATGTCAAATGGATACACTACAGTACGGAGCGCAGTGTAAGTAGATGTGCAGACTATTTTGAAATATTTTATTTTGCTGGAGATCTGTATGCTATAATATACATTGGTCTGTCAAGTGTTATGAAAAATAAGTTACTTGTGATCATACTTTGTTCTGTCTTATAAGGAGCCCTAAGAAGAAATCTTGCGTTGGGGTGGGGGCTGAAATTGAAGTTCCGCCACTGTTCATCATCCAGGATTTTAGTGACTGTGGCATCTGAAGTTTCTTCAATAAACTGAAAATTCTACTTGCAATCTCCCTTTCTCCATCATGTACTTCCCGTGTTCAATCTGGCGTAGAGCCTCTAACACCTTATTTTCATCGATTTTATTGTAGGTAATAAGCACATACACACACCAACACTTGCACAATAGCACTCAGACATTAATTATAGCTCGCTAACGTACGATCATAAAAGTAAAGCACTACCTTTGAAGTCGAACACCCTACTACCCCACTAACACAGTCACAAGCTACTTCGCGCGATCACACCACCTCTTACAGCGTGTCGATTGCAAACAAGTCAATGTGGGCTACTATAACCTACGCCAACAAACTTTACTGACGGTCTGTATACGATAGATCAGTTAAATCCTCGCCAGGGACTTCGCGAATATACATTGAAGAGTAACATCAGTTACGGTTACCTTTTTGATGTTGAAAAATAGAAGCAATTTCTAAGTAAAATAAATGATAGATATAAACAAACTGTTTATAACAGTGGTGTCATAATTCTAATTATTTCTTCGTGTGGGTGTGATTTTTATTACTTCAGTGATTTTCATTACTATAACATCACATTTTCTAAATCCAGATCAGACTAAATTTGGATTTTACCACCTCTACTAAAAATAAAGAAATACAATTTCCGTATTGACGTTTGTGTGTATGCATCTGTCTGTATGTATGTATGTCCAGAGAATTTTCGTCAACAAATAACTCACATACAACTTTACAGATTCAGTTGAAATTCGGTACACACGTTTATGATGGCGTCAAGAAGAAACCTATTGTTTTTGGTTCAAACCGGTTCAAGATACTGTAAAACTAACTACACCAGTGTATATCTGCGGATGTTCTACATTAATCTGGTGCATCACTTGCACCTATTCCCATTAAAAAAAACTTGAATCCAATTTGGCGGATCCAAAATGGCGGACGATGTGTGTAACATGTATCAAAGAAGCCGTACTTGATCCAATTTGTTTTGCATATGCACACATTCATGTTCAGTTCTATCTCAAGAAAAAAAAGCGATTTTGTGTTCGAGCGTAAAGGTACATTACGATAGCTTTCTGGATATATATATATATATATATATAAAGACTTACAAGTATGCTAATTACCGGTATGGACCGCTAAAATTAGTGTAATACACATTGGGCCGCGGAGAACTTTGCATTTTCATCAATTTTAAACAAATCCCGACGAGACACTTGGGGCGAATGTACCTTGTAAGTCATGTTGTTATACTATCGAGGGTTCTGTGCCGAAAGATGGTATGCGAGAATTTGAACGAAATGGATATTTTGATGTTAGCATGATCATTGTTATGCCCTGCATCAACTGCCAAAAGTTTGTAACTGACAAAATTTTCTAAGAGGGTAAATAAAGGCAATCCTTAACACCACTACTCGACTGATAGCTTTTGACATCTACTAAGAAATGTCAATATTGTCCCTTACGTGTCATTCTATACCAAATCAACCAATAACCAAATAATTTTAGACCATAGGTTTTACAAAATGTATTATATTTAGTATTTTGTGTTCTATGCATAAATATGATCAAAAATATAAAATTTCATGTTTGTTTCACTTTTGGTTTTGGAGTTATAAATTGTTAAAAATGTAAAATGAACTGATTTTTGATGCGTTTTGAAACATTTAAAAGACCGAAATTCAAAAACTATTTGACCTAGACTGCTCAAACTTCCATTATTAGTTTCAGAATTTCAAGAGCTGTAATATGATATATTACTTGGCATTGTTAGACGAATCTTTATATTTTTTTTAAAAATAAAACAAATTTTGTTTAACTCAAAATTGATTTTTTTAAAAATATATGTTCAATGTGTTTCTGATTAGAATGTATGTGCCAAATTTCATGATGGTATTTTAATGAGATCGTGTTGAAAAAAATGTTTTCTAACAGAAGTACACAGCCACTTATCCATAACGTGTATAATTAGCTTAAACAACAGTACACATAATGACTTTTATCACAATAAATTTAATTGGTTAAAATGTGGCATACAGTATCTTCATTTCATTTCTATTATAGAACAAACCTAGCCGCCGTAGCTCATTGGTAGAGCATTGACCTAACATTCGGTAGGTCGTGGGTTCGATCCCAGCGGCCGACCATCCTGACAGGGTTTTCCAGGGTTCTTCCTCAGTTCTTCCAGGCAAATACCGAGCTTGTCCGACACCTTCTCGAGCACCCCCTATCCCGACCAAAGCCTTAGATGCCTTAAAGCCATAAATAGAATTCAAATTAAAAATTATTCTAGAACAACACCTAGTAAAAACTAATCAGTCCAGTCTGATTTCTGTATTTCAAAAAAAAATAAAAAAAATAGAATTATTAATTTGAAATTATTTAGTTACACAGGCTAATAATCCTACCACTTTATTATTATTGAAAGTAGTAAATGTAACCCACGAATCCCAAATGCTAGGCCAATGCTCTACCACTGAGCCACAGCGACTCGGTTTGTTCTATAATAGAACTGAAATGAACATACTGTATGCCACATTTTAACTAGTTAAATTTACTTGACTAAAAGCCTTTATGAGTACTGCTGTTTAAGATAATTATACATGTTATGCATAAATGGCTGTGTACTCCTGATAGAAAAAACAACAACATTTATTTCAACATGGTTCCATTGAAATACCATCATAAAATTTGGCACATACATTCAGAAGCACATTGAACATTTAAAAAAAATCCAATTTGAGTTATTCAAACAACAAATTTTCTTTTCTTTTTTGAAAATATAAAGATTGGCCTAATAAAACTAAGTAACATATCATATTACAGCTCTTGAAATTCTGAAACGAATGGAGCAAGTTTGATCGGTCTCGGTCAAATAGTTTTTGAGTTTCGGGCTTTTAAAGGTTTCAAAACGCATCAAAAATCAGTCAAACTTTTATTTTTTAAACAATTTATAACTGGAAAACCAAGAGTGGAAAAACCACGACTTTTTTTATTTTTCATCCTTACCAATACTTATGTACAAGAAAATGGATTTTTGAGACTTCAAGTTCCAGACCATTGGTTGATATGTTATGAATGACCATTACCCCCTTTTCGCACGGAACCATCGTTATTATCTAACAAATCCTACCCATTATGCGACCTGCATGGCAGCCATGTTTGTTTGGGTTGTATATGAGTAAGGATATGGTTGTTTGATTTGCCTCTGGAATAATCCTTAAAGTTGCCTACTAAGTACTACTGCTGTTGATTCCTTGTAACTGGTTTACCAAATTACTGATATTATTGGTAATGAAACATGCAATCGTTTTAATTGATTATATTTCATGCTTTCTATACTTAGTTTCGTAGCACAACAGAATGTCAATAAAAAATATAACATGAACTTGTACAAATTATCTCTGCTTACTGGTTCCACCATTTTGATCACATGATAAAAAAGGTTAGAAAAAACTGTTCGAGAATGCTCCACTGACCTACATTTCTGCTTGAAGATGGCAGAACCATGCAAATACATAATAAAGTTCTTGCTGCCCTCTACCGGCCAAAATTCAAATTAACTGAGAGTAAAAACACATCTCTGAGAACGCACACAAAACATAAAAAGAAAATCATTTAAAAATACACAATAATAAAAAAATGAAGCATAAAACACACAATAAGAACCAACTGCAATCTTAATTTATGATATACTGTATTTCTAATAAAATATAATAAACATAGTTTCCTACAGTAAAACAAAAAATAAAAGATAAAGATTTCCAAACTGGAGTAAGTAAACGGTTAGGTCAAGAGGTGTAATATGGGTAACGGGGGAAAACGGATCACTCCATATATATCGCTTATATGTTGCTACAGTCTGTCTCGAACCAGTTCACATTATGTGGTTACAAATAATATTCTGATGAGTTGTCCACGTGCGTGTATGTTGTGTAATAATTTGTGCAGCCCATGTTGTCCAAATGTTTAAACGGGGCGGAATGAGGAAGGAGCAAAAGAACGTTTATTTTCAGAAAGGAGGAGAGAAAAGAACATGTTTTAAGAAACCTGAAACGAAGTGTGAATAGAGTGAGGAATATGGCGACACACAACATGCCTTTACTGTAAAGACTTCCTTACTATTTTAAATGAAAAATGGATTTTCTGTGCTCTTCGTAAGACGTGGGGATATGATTCATGTGCAGGTTTAGATAGTGATGACGAGTAGGACTAAGCTGTATTATGTATGCCATAAAGAACAATTAAAATAAAACAATACTTTATGCGGCCGGTTTCACCAACGCTGGTTAAAGATTTAACAACCCGTTAAGCACATTTAACGTCTCATTAGGAGAAAGGACCATTTCATCAACATCGGTTAACGCTAACGGTTTGTTAAAGCTGTCGTTAACTTTAATCATAAGAATTTCGTCGATTAAATATTTAACGGTCCGATAGTGATTTTGTATCTCGAAAGTTTGAAAACAGGAAACAAGAAATGGAAAGCATAAACATAGAATTGCTTGATGAAATATACAACTTGGCACAATGCATTTCAATAGTATTAAAGATCAAAAACATCTGAAAACAATGTTGCCTGCTTTGCGGGCAATGCAAATATGATGTTCGAGTATGTTTAGGGGCCTATTGGGTATGCTTAAGAAGACGCGCTCTAAAGAATGCTTTTACAGGAGAAGTAGACGTGTGGTATACGTGTTTAGACCTAAGGTATAAATTACGCACTTGATCATCGTTTTTAATATATATCGTACAAAAGAAAGGCAATCTTGTAAAAAAAAACACACACACAGCGTGAAGTCGCTTTACTATACTCCTTTGTACACGTCGTCTTAACGATTAACATAATTCCTTTTAAATAATTTCAGGGGAATACTTTTCTCTAATACGTGTCTGTATATAGTTTACAAAACTGTTTCGGAGAGTGGTAGTACATGCCAGAAACGTCAATTTAAGATATTTTGGGAGGGGAAATTATGTGGAGTAAAGAAGAAAGTATTGTGAACATTACCGATCGTGTATTATAAATGTTCACATGTAAACAGGAAAAGTTAGCATAACGATAAGACTTCTTCATACTACGTACAAAGAATGCTTTTCCGTCGAGTATATCTCCTTTAACTATTGCCAATAAGTCATTCCTGTTCATATTAACTATTTCTTACCTTTAGCTACTTCTGTTATGCGGCGCTGAATGTACTTGCAATTGATATTAACATTATTTCGGATTCGTGCAATGAACAACATGGAGCAAGAATGATGTGAGTGCAAGAACGCGCATACGCCCTTCAATACTGTGTCCCAGCCCCGGTTTAAGTTCATTTTAGGTAACCCAAAACATGTAAAATTCACAGGAGAAAGATTTAGGCCATGAAAGTATGAAAATGAAATTGCAACAAGTACGTGCAATTAATTAGCTACTTACGCGTTGGAGCTGAACACAAGGATGGCCTGTTAAATGTGATGTGCTTCAAGTATAATGATAAAATAATTACCCTGGCTTTACCTAACCTATCTACGCTTTCTAGCGCCCCTCGATATCTTTCCACTAATTATGTAGCAAATACGTGATATTCATCACACGAAATGACGCCACTGATATTCCCCATGTGGCGCCATACCTGTGTATAAAGTAAATCGATTACGTATTTATGTAAATTATTATTAAGTATGGCTTTTCGAAATTGAATTTGGGTTGCTGTCTACCGCTAAGTATTTACAGAAGTGTCTAAGTAAATTATTTGCAAGGGAATGAGTGGTATAAAGCGTACGTATTGCTCAGTAGCTGGGTGACCTAAACTGAACTTGATCCATGAGCCACCCCGTTGCTTGACTTTATTTTATTATACTTGCATGCAACCGAAATTATGAAAATAACAACATTGGAACTACATTTAACCCCACACAACAGAAGTAGCTAACATAAGTATGACTTCCATGAAATAGATGAAAACTGGCTAATCCTGTCTGTATTTATAATTATGAAGGGCTTCAACCTTTTGAGCACTGCAATTAGTTATGTAAACGAAAGTAAAAACAACCTGTATTAACATATTCATACATAAGAAACATTTTTCAACTCATCTGTTTCTATTCCTCTAGTGTGTCGAAAAGATATATATATACTGAAACGTGCTTCCGTAAGTCGGGAGAGGATAAGATTCTTGCCTTGTTTACTGTTACGGGTTTTAATATTGTTTCATTGGCATTTATTTGGAGATCATTTGAATACATACATACACACATATGTATAAAAACACAAATACACACGAACAAGTGCCAGCAACCTCTTGCTTGCGGATTGCGAGGTTCATTTGTCAGGCGTACACAACTTTTCACTCTACCAATCAGAATTCGTTTAGCTTATGAGAAATTTAGAAATCAAATGGTTTCTTCACTTAGCGGTCCGATTGTAAACGGTTTGTTAAATTTGTAACGTTAACGTTGGTGAAATGGAAAAAACTTAACGTACGGTTAAAAATTTAACGCACGGTTAGTTATCGGATGGTTAAGCTATATTTAATCGACGTTGGAAAAAATGAAAAATGGATTTTCTGTGCTCTTCGTAAGACGTGGGGATATGATTCATATGCAGGTTTAGATAGTGATGACGAGTAGGACTAAACTGTGTTATGTATGTCATAAAGAAGAATTAAAATAAAACAATACTTTATGCACTGTATTCGAGGTGGAACAGATCGAATTGAATCTTATAAAATCTGAATTCACTATAAAACAATGGAATATTGTTTTTTTTTTACGTATTATATGATGTTGTTAAGGTAACAAACCACGTAACAGTGTCAACTTACTAGATTTCTTCAATATATATATATATACTTGTAGTTATTTAGCCTTAAATGTTAAGTACCCTATTCCGCCTGGTGTTTTTCTACGACTAATTGGCGTAGTGATAACATTTTTGTAAACATTGCTAGGAATTTTCAGGAAAGTTCCAGCAAAATTTTTAGTATTACATCTAGTTTCATTGTAATCAAGGGAAAGTCATAGGATTAGGTGGATATTTTCCGTTTTAAGTTCTTCACATGCGCAGAATAAAAGAAAAACTATTTCTTATCTTCGCTGACTCGCTGTATATGCAATTTTGGCCAAGAGTTTGCTGCCGCCATTTTGATCAGGTCTAATTTTGGTAGAAATGTGAAATATTTTCAGTGAATGAGATTTCCGAACCCTAATTGACAATTACAAATATGATTAAAATATGGCGTAAGTTGTGGGATCAACTTGTTAGTTGATGTCTTCGGGATTCAGGATTCCAGAAACGTTCCAGTCTACGAGATTCTGATACTCAATAACTGTTTTCTTTTAACTGGCAATTTAGAGCAGTGAATCGGAATTCTAATTGATCAACCCGTGTTCAAATCCCCTTTAGGCTTCTCTTCTGCTCCCAGCATTCCTGAAAATTATATAATGAATCGTTTTTATAAACCAAGTTACTGGGAAATTCCTGACAGCTGTGGTTGCCTAGTTTTCTCCAGGAATGTTTCGGAAAACTTTCAACAGTACAATTAAAGTAACCTTAACACACAAAGAAAGTTAATCATGTTAGTAAGGCCCTCTGCTATAGGACAACGGGGATGATATGTTATAAGCGTTCTTACACTCAAACTAACAAGTAAAACATAGAATTAATATCGTTATTTAAGTTTTAAGGAAACGCGAAACTATCCTAAGTTTGAAGCTTACAAATAAACTCTCGTTACAGGATCAACAAAAAAAGTAAACATCTACCTTCTGTCTTTCCTATACAAACCATTACCACAAAATAATTACAGAGAAAGAATAAGTACACTTTACCTTCAGTGCGTTCTGAAGACTTACTAAACGTATGTTCAAAAAGTTAGGTGTTCCACCGTACAGAGGTCACTACAGTGTCCTGAACTTTAGGTGCTGCTGCATAATGGGCGCAGTAGTGGCCTCTACACGGCAAAGTGCCTAACTGTTTGAACATGTGTTTAATAAGTTTTCAGAACGATTTGCAGGTAAAGAGTACTTACCCTTTGTTACAACATGACATCAAATTACAAGTGTTATTATCTGACATAACTTTCATGTTCGAAATAGAGGCATTCGACAGCACAAAGTCATTTCGCATACCGAAACAAGTATCAAATGTTCTTTGTGTATTCATTTCGTAATCTTGATGTACAGATATTTAATAATGGTGCAAGGACAGTTATATCGTTATCTAAAATAAATGGAATATTTTGTAAAAATATAAATATATTTAACAGCCTATGAACATTGTAATGCATGGCGTTGTGTTAAAAAAACAATAAGTAAGTAAATAAATACCCTTCACAATTTTTTGTTTGTAAGAAAATGTTTGCTAATGCCTTACCAACATCAGGACATTCTCTGATGCTAGCTTTGAGTGCCTCGAGATTTCCTCCATCTATGTTTAATTGTTGGGCTATTTCGTCCACTAATTGAAGAGCCATTTCTATGCTGAATGTTCCATTTTGTACCTATGAAAAACAACCTATTATTAATATCTTTAGTGTTACCAGATGTCTTCCTTTTCGAGGGCATTCCCTCCTATTTTTATCTTGTCTTCCTTCGTTTTCTAAATATTTTGAAATGTGCTCCATTCTCTAGCGACCAGGTTAAAAAGTTCCGAATACACATATTCGTACTCCTGTGATCCAAATTCTTAATTTTAATATAATGTTAGTTACCGAATTATCAAGCAAATGATCGTTTGGTAACCACTTTCCATTTTCATTAAATTTTAATATTTAATAGGAAGATGCAATAAATAAGTAAAATTTTGTGTAAGTTGCCCTGTAAAAACTGAAATTTGAAAGTAAGAAAATACTTCTGTTCGTCAGTGTTTCTTTATCGGATTTAAATGAAAGGTAGTCATAGCTGTCTACCAATCTTAGCTTAGTTGTACTATATTAGAAGAAAAATCGCAGCTGTCCTCAATTTTTAACTTTACTGTTCTCCACTGGTAAAAACAATCTGGTAACACTGATTATATTACTACCATAAACAATAATAATGCGGTCTGATCTAAAAACAATAAAAATGATAATGTCAATATAAGAAATTAATACATTTGCATATTAGTATTTAACTAATGATAAAATAATGAACAGTAAAATATCTAAACCTTGACGTAATGAGTTCATAACATAAAAATATACATATATTCTACAAAGAATAAAACCGCGGGTTCTTCATTATTTTTAAATTTTAATTCAATGATCTGCGATAAACATTTTTTTTAATCTAGTAAAATTTGATCGGATGTAAACAGTATTGAAACAAATTAGTTTTAGATATTCAAAACTGGAAAATTTAACATGAAAATTGTTTGACAAAATTACTTTAAAATTCGCCTGAAAGTTCGTCTCTATTGGTAGTACACGGGCAGTGACGTGTCCAGAATATGTTTTCGGGGGTTGGGGGTGCAAAATGAAAGACACTTCACCAGTACGAGTCGAGAAATAAGGAACTATAATGCTCATGAATTGATATTCTTTGAGAAATATGATTTTATGTGAGCAGATTGTTTCAGCAAGAACCCCCCTCTCCCCCCGATTTACGAAAACAAGTCCCTCGCTACACAGGCTTAAACAAAAGAGCTTTAAAATTCATTAAATATAATTCGTTACCTTCTCACAAGTTAAAAATACGAAGAATACATAAATAAATAAGAAATAAACAAAAATAACAATTAAATCAAAATAAATAAATAATTAAGTAAAAAATAAATAAAATTAGAAATTGTTTAGGACTTTTATTAATAACTTTTTTATTTTACGTGGAACAGAAAAATGTTTCCTACAAAAAAAAATTATGGGAAATATTTTTCTCTCTTTATAATTTTTTATAACACTGACCACCTGAAGTTATTGAAATAAAACTCAATTTCGGCCGCTATTTTCAAATATGGCGTCTGAAGCACAGTATGGATTTATGGGGACTTTTAATATTTTCGTCAGGAGGACCTAATAAACAAATGTGACAAGTCTATACTTCCTTCTAATTTGTTGGGTTAATCGGTTCTCTTTTTTTATTTAAAATTCTTGGACTAGTAATGTAACCTTTTCCAGCGATATAACAACCAAAGCCCAAAGAAAGAAGGAAAAATCCACCTTAACAACAGAACAAAATTGAATAGTAATGAATTTAGTAACTACAATGGTCTTGATTGTAGCTCACCTGCATTATAAGAAAACTAAAATATAGCATTACATTTGAACTGGATTTGGACTTAGATTATTCTTGCCTTTAACCAGTGGACTTTGATTGTTCTTCATAAAAACCCTATATTTTGACTCCTCATAGAGTGAAGTATAATTGATATTTTCAAGTATAAACTTACCAGAAAGGTAGTCCAGGGCTTCCTTTACAATACCCCACCTAAATCTCATTTTTTTTTTTAACTTTAATTGTTCTTTCCGTGAACCCTTCAATTATACTTTAATCGTTCTCCATTCTGTACATTTTCTACTTAAATAATGAATTAGTAGATTTTATTGAATGATAAAGACCATGGTCGCTATGATAACTAATTTTCCTTCAGGCTCAATTGCAGTGGATTTTCCCCGTTTTTCGTTTTACGTCAATTATTCTAAATTCCGTGCAAGTAAACAATATTTAACTTTCACAGACCAAAGCTCGTTTCGTCCTTCAATAAAGTATTCAATTAGTTTTAAGGAAATATTAGTAATGAATTCAGGATTGTATTCAGACATTTTGTGACAGAATAATGTCCCAAAAGTGTCTGCACACAATCGTGAGGTTAGTAGTAGCATTTAATTAAAACTAATTGTACTCATTATTGAAGGACGAAACGAACTTTGGTCCGTGAAAGTTAAACTTTGTTCACCTGCACGGAATTTTAAATAATTGACGTAAAACGAAAACGGCGGGAAAGCTCACTGCGATTAAGCCTTAATTAGTTTCTAAAACTAAATATTTATTTTCTGTTGAGCAGCCAAACAGAGTTGCCAACCAAAATGTATGAAAATTTCACCACATCTTAAAAAAAAAAAAAAAAAGATGTACTCACCGTGCCACCAACTTCCATAGTACATTGGACAAAACACTGAAATATAAAAAGAAAAGTGAATTGTAAAACAATGTTACGTATAAACAAAGTTTTAAATTCCATTCTCTCAATTCTTGTGAACTGGAGATCTACACACTAAAATCAAAAGAGCGGATTCATCTCAAATCGAGCGGAAAAAGTGACCGCTCGTTTAGAGCGAATTTTCATCGGAGCAAAGATGAGAAATTTCCGCTCGAAGAAAGAGCGAAAATCTGTGGTAGTCTATTTCAATGGAAACCTAGATATTGTATTTGTATAGATGAATTTCCATCTATTCAGATACAATTTACATCTTGTGAACATGAAAACGACTCAATAAAATGTACAAAAGTGCGAAAGGGAGCATTAATTCATATACACTAAAAAGAAAAGTACTGTACTTGTGAATGAAAATGAGTAAAATGAAACTAAGCCTGGAGGAGATTTGAACCCTGTACCGTTCGAATAGCTATCCAACGCGTTAACCCCTCAACCAAGGATCCAACTGCGAGAATGCGTCCTCGGAATTGTTTCTTTCGTCTCGTCAGGTACTTGATTACAACGTTGAAAGATTTCTTGTACGTACATATCTTACTCCTGACGTATTTTGGTGTATTTTACTAACAGAAAAGTTTTCAAGTTCTGTTTTCTCCTTTTTAACTATACATAACGCTATAAATTTCACAGTATAGCTTAGTCTTTCGATAACCTTTGCTTTTACAAATGGCGAAGACCAATGTTGACTAGTAGCCACGCCCATGATGCATTGCAAATCGCTCTAAAAAGAGTGGAATTCAAACCGATCTACAAAGATGAGAAAATTCACTCCTAAACGATGGGAAATTGAAGCACCAAATCACTCTAAAAAGATGAGAAATCGCTCTTTCACCTTTGACGACTCAATAGAAAACCGCTCTTTTAAGAGTGAAAAAATAAATTACATCGAAAAGAGCGAAATTCCATCTAGAAAGAGTACATTTTCCATCCAACGAGATAATGTTTTGTTAGAAACCACTCTTTTTCGATAGAAAATTCCGCTCGAAAAGGAGCAGTCCCGCTTTTCCATCTAAAAAGAGTGAAAATTCCGCTCTTTTGATTTAGTGTATGCAGAGAATATAATCTTGCGTATTTTCATTAGAAGGCATTTCAAGATAATAAACTAACTTCTTTGGAATTGGCAACTTCGTTACCAAATGTCATATCTTACCCGAAGACGCAAAAATACCTGAGAAGATTTCTGAAATGTGAAGGACGTGAAGGTTGTAACGGGTTTAGTATGCTGTTAAGCTTTATATTCAAAGATGCCACTTTATTTTAGAACACCCTGTAGTTGCGGCTGCTGTTAATACTGCGTTGACTTCTCGGGGCCTCTGTGAGACGTTGCTCGGAAATAGCTGTCTGATATATTCCTAGATTTATCGTAGCAGGATCAAAGCCAAGGGCACCGATCCCGGGGGGGGGGGCTTTGGGGGCCCTGGCACCCAAAGTTGAAGTGGTCCCCCCTAATGGGAGGGGAGGGCTCAAATGATAAGGTGAAGTCGGTTCTTCTATTTCTACACTACATGGTCATTCGTTTTCCTCTTCTACTAAGCTTATCTCCCTTTTGGAAAATCTATTTCATTGATAAATTCCTCCCTGAAACTTGTGTGCTACAGTACGTATGTAAATTACATAACGGGTAAAACCCTTTCGACTGGCTAAAGGAATTAATTCGTGCATTGCTTGTGTTGTTTCTGGAGTTTAGTGCATAACATCGATAAAGACCATTTAGTAAAAAAAAGAAAAGAAAAAAAAAGAAAGAATTAAAGAAAAAATGAAAACGTATTTTCTGTCGTTTATCCCTCGGAACGCCAAGATCGTGACGATCGGGTCAAAATTGACTCATACAGCCAAAACTCATATTTAATGACTCATATTATTTTTGTCTATTAGTCATTAAATGCAAGTGTGAAATTATGTGTACTCCGCATACTCTCAGCAATGTAATGGCTTCATTTGCAAGAATCAGAATACAACAGATACGGTATGCTTTACATGTGAGAGTGAAAGAGGAAGGTAGTTTGATTCTGATAGGTTTATATGTCTTACTATATATGTGTAAATAAGTAAGAAAATCATAGTACCTTTATTTTTGTGCAGCCATGAAAATGGTTGCAAGGTTAATACTGTATGATGTATTAGTTTTTTCTGTATGTTTCATTAATTTGTAGTATCTACTTGAAAAAATAAAATACAATAAATAAATACCATACAATGCAATAAATACTATACAATGAATACACCCATACTCTAAAATACCTTGATTTTGAACAAGTACTTTATGTCATGCGGGAAATATACATGCTTCGAAAATGACTCATCTTGACGTTCCGTGAGATGAAACTATCTTGGCGTCACGAGGGTTAAGGATCATTCATCGTGATTTTGTCATATACAAACATAATTTAAGAAAAATAAATATATACAAGAGAACTAAGCGACAAGAAGAACTCACACAAAAGTAGGAGTAATTGTTTACCGTTAATACCGTAATTTTGAGTTTCTAATACAACTTATAAATAGGGAAACTATATACAGCGGAAAAAAAAAGTATTTGGAAAAGTTCGACAAAGAGGAAATCAGAATATCACACGTAAAACATGGACTATTTCGAAATCTCTTGCCCTTTTATGAGAATTGAAGCAAGTATTGAAGTAATCCACACGGTGTCAGGCAAGCCAAGCTTGTTGGAAAGTCATGCTTTATCGTTGGATACATCATAAAGCAACGTAAACAGTGCAATTATTGTGGAATAGAATCAGTTCTGACCAACCAAGAAAACTAACTGCCCGGAATGAAACTTACATTCTTCATTCTGTGAACAAAACTCAAAGAATTAGTGCTAAAGATTTGGCTACTTCACTCGCCTAAAATGTGTAAGTTAATGTTGGTAATTCATTGATCAACACAAAATTCTTTGAAACAATTGGGATTTAGAAGATGTGTATCCAGGGTATGAATACTGGCAACTATATTAGTAATTACACAACCCCAGATCTTAACAGATCCTCCAACATTTTTATCAGTTAAAACAATGTTCTGCTTTCTCAGAAAGCTCCATTCTTCTTTCGCCACACGTCCTGATATCCATCACTACAATACAAGTTTATTATAGTTTCTTCCTAGAAAAACAATAAACTTTTTCCAAAATTCCAGACACTCATATTTATTTATTTATTGAACACAACAGATTATGCACCTAGTTCAGGTATATTTCTTGGTAAATTATCACTTTTTCTTTCTGCTTTCTTCTGATATGTATGTTTTGTTTCTGGCTACACATCTTCTGAATCCCAATTTCTTTGTTCACATCTACAGATCTGTAACATTAACTTGTATATCCTAGGCAAGTGAAGTAACCAAATCTTTAACACTAATTCTTTGTGTTTTGTCCACAGAATAAAGAATGTAGGTTTCATTCCGGGCAGTTAGTTTCCTTAGTTGACCAGAACGAATCCCCAATAATTATTCTGTTTTATGTTTCTTTATGATGTATATAACGGTAGAGCATGGCTTTCCAACAAGCTTGGCTATGTCTCAGTACCTTTTACCTTCAGCACGTAATTTGAAATTAAAGTGAGCAGTTCCAATGTTGCTCAACACAATTTGTTCCCCATGCTGCTTCTTTATGCCTGACACGGTGTGGATTGCTTCAATACACCACGCAGAGTGCTCTTGTACATAAAAGGATTCCTAGAACATTTATTTCGAGAGTAGTATGGGGTTGTCCAAATACATTTTTTGCCACGAATTTGCGTAGTTATCACTCTTTAGTTGCCTGTTACCTTGCAGGTGTATCGAGTACTAGTTATTTCTATACCATTCTATCTAAGGTATAAACAGGCAAGAGATTTCGAAATGGGCAACGTTTTGCGTGTGATAAGTCTGCTTTTCCCCTTTGTTAAACGTATCCAATATTTTTTTCTCACTGTGGGTGAGACAGAAACTTCTTGAACCATGCCTGTCGAGATCGAGAACCGAGAATTAAAAAACTACAACATATTTGTCAAATAAAGCAGTAGCGCGGCGTAAGGGTGAGCCAGACAGAAAGAGAAACAAATTTGGGAAAGCTGGATGACTCCTCTGTATAGACTAACATTAGTTTATGTTATTTTCTAAGTTTATTTTCTAGTAACAGCAGAACCTTTGTTCTTATTAGTTAGAACATAATATGCTTTAGTGAATTCTTTTAACATTATACAAACATTGTTAAATTCTGTAATAGCTGGGCCTAGGGAAGCCTTCATAATGACTATATGTATACTATTATATGTGGGTTTTTTTTTTTTATGAATATACAATATTTGGCAAAATCCGAATTGAATTTGTATCATATGTGCCTTCTTAAACCCTCACCTAAAAAAAATATACATATCTGAATGGACTCCCCCAAACTTACAGATAAATCGGCGCCCTTGGTCAAAGCTTCAATCTTATGAAGCCCAATTGCGGGCAAACATTCCGGCAATCAAGGAATGTCTACATGCATAAGCTAATATTACTTATTTGTATTGAAATGAAAAAAAAAAATTGTCTCAATAGCTTGTTTATTTCAGGGAACTTTCTCGATAATCAAAGAGTGCGCCTTTTTAATGAGTTTAGTGGAACATAGTCCGGCTCATAAGGAGCCCATCACAAATCAAATACATAGGTGTCCTTGACAACCTAATAGGCTAACTACATACATAGAATCAATAGATCGAATAAATCGCGGATATACTGTCTTTTTTATCCTCTTGACCGAGACTGACCGTGAGTTGTACCTACAAAGATTGTTTGCAAAAGGTTTATAAATTGCATAACATTCTGCGTGAAATTTACACTTTGATATCAACTTGAAACTTTCAGCGTTTGTATAGATAATATATTCGAGATTACATAATAATTGTGATTATGTATGTGGCCTTATAGGAGAATGCATGACATCACATATGCTCCTCAGTAAAAATTAAAAAAATATATATGAAACTACAAATAATAAATACATTTTTATAAACATTTGAATTATATATGGAAATATAATATTCAGATTAATACGTTGATTTCTATACATTATTTTGCTTTTGATATCTTCATTCTTCTTTTTGTCACTATTTATATAGATTTCACTTGATCACCTTTGATGATCTCATATTTTATTAGAGAGTTATTGTTATCCCATCACTGATATAATAATAATAGTAATAGTAATAATAATAATAATAATAATAATGACCTACGAAGTAGAATGGTCGGTAGAGTGCTCGCCTTGTATCGAGAGGACCTGGGTTCGATTCCCGATGCCAGCTATTCTGATTGAAGTTCCTTTCGATTACTCGAGACAAATGTTGGGATGGTACACTGAGTAAGGGCAAGGTCGATTCCTTCCAATATCCTTTCCCTTGTTGTCATTGTTGCTAAATAAATTCAGTGTAAAATTGTCATAATTAGACTGTATCTGAAGATTGTAAAACAGTAAAATAAATCAATGAATAACTTCTAGACAGAAAATAGATAGAGTTTGTTGATATTAATCCATTCAACCTCATTCTATGATTTACCATTCAAAGCTGTAGAGAATAATAATAATAATAATAATAATAATAATAATAATAATAATAATAAGAAGAAGAAGAAGAAGAAGAAGAAACTCACGCGTCCTGTTTCCGAACCTTCGTCAGGAAGTGAACCGCTAACAATAAGTGATTGGATGGTATCTGTAGAAATAAATAATAATAAATGTTTCACATACTACTTTAAAAATTATGGTCTAATATCTCACTGAAAGTTTTGTACGTAAAATTAAAAAGTTTAGTGCAAGATTCGTTATTCTGAAGTAAAGACAAAACAATAAGACTTATCAGAGGTGCGGGATTTACAATTTTAGCGGCGGTATGATATAGAGTGATCAACTATTGTAAACATAACTGTGCATTAGGAACATCAACATGTCAACACGAAAAGTTAACATAACGATAGTACTTCATCATTTTTGTAATTATTTTTTTATCTATTTAAAATAATTTAAAATATACGCATATTACCAGGAGAAATGTAAGTACAATCATCAAACTTGGTACATAAAAATATTTTCTGCATGAATTAGATGTCTTACTGTCTATTGAAAATGTCCATATGTCAACAGGAAAAAATTAGATTATAAGCTTGGAACTTGTTACACATTTACAGAGAGAACAAAATGGCACTTTGCCCCACTAATGTACTTGTGAAGGGAAAAAAAAAAAACTCCCTGAAGTCCGCACCACTGAGACTCATTTCTGTTAAGACTGTTTCATTTGCAACATTTTGAGATATTCTTTTACATCTAACTCACTCAAGAGTACACGAAATACATCAATGGGCGCATTCGACGCAGTGAGCGCTCTCTGAGCTCCTCGGCAACCTGTCGGTCGAATGCCACTGAGCACGAAAGGCTCACTCAGAAGTTTCATGTCATTCGAAAGATTTCTGAGAGCGTTCACTGCGTCGAGTAAAAAAAGAAGAAAAAAATAAAGCTATTCCCTGTGCGATTCGCACGCGCCGTGAACGGCGCTTGGGGAATGTGGAGGTAGCGCTTCACATTTTCTTGACCTACCGTACTAAGTGAGGTGGGGTGGTCAGTCCCACGGTCGAACGCCTTTACCTTCCCAAGATGCCGAGGAGTACCAAGGACACTCCGGTAGTACTCAATTTGATATGAGGCTGACTGCACCTCAGAGCGCCAAGCGAGAAAAGTTTCCAGTGTCCTGGCCGGGATTTGAGCCCGGGCCGCCCGATTCGTAGTCAGACGCGCTACCGTCTTAGCCACGGTGACTCTTACTGCGTCGAGTGCGCCCAACATGTAATAGTTTCTACATTTATTTCAAATAATAGCAATTCTGTTCTCACTTAAATATCTTCGAAGGATTTTTATACAACAAAACGATGCGCTAACTTAGTAGAGGGTGGCCTACAACTGGGGTGCTCTTTGTAATACCGCCTCTATTGTTCGCAAAACGACCATGTTAACCTGTCATGTAGGATTATTGTACACAATGGAGAGATTAATGACGTGAGGATGATAAATGGTTCTGCTTGACGTTTTAATCGGCTTATCTCGTCACTTTTGACAGGTGCTGTCAGTTTGACATGAACAAAGCGGTGCCGCTACAATGGTGGGTGACGATATACTAGGGCATAGGAGACTTTACAATGTTTTGTTGAACAAAGGAATTTTACCATCTTTCTTCTACTTGGTTTAATGCCTTCTATTCATTGGGAAATGCTATATGGTCGTACGTGAAGGTGTAATCGGCTTATCTGCTCACTTG
>JAGDQP010033597.1:0-20583 GCA_022664845.1 Lepisma saccharinum | reverse complement strand
TCCAAAACTGTTTTGTGCGGTCCTGGAGAGAGTGTTCCAAAATTTAAACTGGGAAGAAGTTGGAATTAAAATTAATGGCGAATATCTTCATCACATATGGTTCGCTGATGATATAGTCCTGTTTGCTTCAAATGCAGAATGGGATAACTGAGTAACAAAACTTCAAAAATAGGTCTTAATATGAACTTAAGTAAAACAAACTTAATGTAAAACCAACATGCTGCAAAGAAGGAAGTGACGATTAACGGAGAGACAATAGGCATAGTTGATTAGTATGTTTACCTAGGTCAGCTTAAAACATCGAATGAAAGGTTGACTGATGAAATAATTAGAAAATGTAAAATGGCATGGAGTTCTTTTGGAAGACTACTCTTTATTTTCAAAAGCAAACTTCCAATGTGTCTGAAGCGTAAAGTTTATAATCAATGTGTCGTACCTGTAATGCAGTACGGTTGCGAAACTTGGACATTGAATGTGCAAACGACTCAAAGATTGAGAGTCACGCAAAAAGCAATGTTCGAGCTAGAGCAAATTTGACCAAAAATTTCGAAACACCCTCACGTACATTTCGTCTTCCGGACCTATAAACAAAGTTTCAAGGTCCTCGAACCATTTTTAAATTTCAAAACGTTCAAACTTTGAACCCTTTTTTCTCTTCCTTATTACCACTACGTACACGCTGAACCCGTTTACCATCGTTCCTCCGTGCATTGACATTTACTACAAGTGTACATGATTCACTTGTCCATTTTTCCCAACTTTTGAAAAATTCGAACCTACCTATCTCGAATTCGAGTTGACCTACATTTTACGTACCATTAATTTCGTCCTTAGACTTCTAAACCTATTTGTTCCATGTGTCAAGTTTTCGAATTTTCTCGAAATTTGACACTTCGAACCCTCGTATCTCGAAAACCGCTCGAGCTAGAGCAAATTTGACCCAAAATTTCGAACCCCCCTGGCGACGACCAAACCCTCGTACATTTGGTCTTCCGGACCTATATACAAAGTTTCAAGGTCCTCGGACCATTTTCAAATTTCAAAACGTTCAAACCTTGAACCCTTTTTTCTCTTCCTTGTTACCACTAACGTACATTCTGAACCCGTTTACCATCGTTCCTCCGCGCATTGACATTAACTACAAGTGTACATGATTCACTTGTCCATTTTCCCCAACTTTTGAAAAATTCGAACCGACCTAACTCGAATTCAAGTCAACCTACGTTCTACTATCACCTCTGTTCTTTAAGATTGGTAATTGCAGCCGGTCTTGTGAAACATTCTACAATTACATTGCACTTATAATTGATAGTACATACCTCTGTATTGTTTTCTTTCCGTTCCAATGTTCACTCTTATCACTAGTTCACTAACCGTCTCACAATACCTGCCTGTTGCTTGCGTTCAACATTATCTTCCCTGTTGTCCTGGCCACTCCCCCTCAAACAATCCTGTTAAGAAGCTACCTGAACCTTCCCCCTTCCCGGTTGCCAGCTACCATCCTTTCTCTTCCTACTTTTTTTGTTGCAAAGCGGACCGATTGATGATACACTTCGTATGACGTCCCATTTTTTTTACGGTATTTGTGATTCACTAGTGTTCTTTCAATTTCACTTGCGATGTCTTCTTCTGTGCTAAGTCGGAGGGTCTGACACGTTTCAAAATCATGCTACTCCCGTACATTGTTGGCTCCCTATTCATGCAATCCTTTTTTTATAAAGAGATAAAAAAATCGTTTTGTGCACCACAGACAAGCCGTCACTACGACCATCTTTCTAAAGAGAGGTACCGCTCTTAGAATTGCATGATGGATTATCATCCTAACTGACATCGGTTCTACACCTACCATACGAGACAATTGTAGGCATTGAATATGCTTGACAACACCAGTAATTTCAAATCATCTATCATTCCATTATATACCATGACCAATCTTTATGGCTGGTAGCTTCTTAACATCATGTATTGTTACGCATCTTCAACTGTGTCATCCATCATACAACTCTTAACAATACTGCTGACAGCTACTGTTAAAAGTCACAAGCTTAGCCCATTCAACCGTCACGCAGAATCATTTATTAGTCCCACATCATAAATCCTCACATTGTGTACAATATTCTTACATGTCAGGTAGACATCGTCTTTTAAAGGATTATCCATTTCTCTATTTCAAAAGGCACGCACAGATTAGGCTCGCCTTCTCCTTCTACCATTGTTCAGGCAAAGATTCAAAGCGTTCTTTCAAATCTTTATTGCCTAGTTCTATAACAAGTCAAAATCATACGTACATGCTTCATCCGTCAAGCCTTGTCACTTCCCCTGCTAACAATCGATCTATCATTCTATAGAAATTCAAAGCGCTCAGTTAAATTAAAACCCATTCTTACATCCTTTCCTAAACCATGAGTGGTTCGCATTGTCATATTTCATCCGAAACATTAATTCTCCTCTAAGGCCTTAATCTTGTCATTGAAGCTCATGTCCTTTTCAAACACAACTGCCTTCCTAACACCGCTTTGTCCAGATACCACATCCAATAAACTATTCGTCATTCCCAACGTCTGATATTAAAGTATTCGTCTCATTCTAAGGTCACGTCTAGTTATATTCATGTCTTACAGGTACATGGAAATCATCCATCAACCATTGCTAGCATCTAACGAACCCATTGTGACATTAATCTTTACAAAACCTATCGCAATCTCTCTTCATCTGCCTTTCATCGTGGTCAACTGACTGCCTTGTCGCAAGTGAGCAGATAAGCCGATTACACCTTCACGTACGACCATATAGCATTTCCCAATGAATAGAAGGCATTAAACCAAGTAGAAGAAAGATGGCAAAATTCCTTTGTTCAACAAAACATTGTAAAGTCTCCTATGCCCTAGTATATCGTCACCCACCATTGTAGCGGCACCGCTTTGTTCATGTCAAACTGACAGCACCTGTCAAAAGTGACGAGATAAGCCGATTAAAACGTCAAGCAGAACCATTTATCATACTCACATCATTAATCTCTCCATTGTGTACAAAAATCCTACATGACAGGTGAACATGGTCGTTTTGCGAACAATAGAGGCCGTATTACAAAGAGCACCCATAAAGTGGGCCACACTCTACTCAACAGTCATCGGGTCTATCACCAATAGTCGCTTCCCCGTGGTGGGCTGCACCCCTAACTTGGGGAGTTTTCGGGAGCTGCGCTCCCTTTATCGTAACCAGACTTTTCGGGGGGCTGCGCCCGCTTAAGCAGATCTGTCCCCATACACCCCAGGGTTGTCTCATTTATTGCAACCTACTTGTGATGGTACCGGTTTTCAGTTTCTGAAGTTTCAGTGGTTTGGAAAATGAGTTTTTGGGCGGCCATTTTTGATTACGCTTGCGACTTTTTAAACGTTTTCTTATATTATCATGGCCTACTCGTGATAGTAGACCTTCATACCAAATTTCATTCCTCTAGCTCGAAAGATGTGGGAAATATTTCGGGGCGGCCATTTTGAATCCAGGATGGTGACTTTTCGAAAGGTAATCTTAAACTACTCTTGATAATAAACCACTATGCCAAATTTTGTATCTCTAGCTGAAACGGCGTGGAAAATGCTTTTTGGGAGGCCATTTTGAATCCAAGATGGTGACTTTTTCAAAATGTTGTAATATTTTCTTAAACTACTCTCGAAAATACACTTTTATGCCAAATCTTAAACGGTATGGAAAATGGTTTTGGGGCGGCTATTTTGAATCCAAGATGGCAACGGGTATGACAACTTCTCATACGGGACCAATATCTGAACGTGTGCGAAATATCGTTTCAATCCGTTTTGGCGTGATGAAACACAGTCACTTTTATTTATGGGTATTGGTGATACACGACTCTTTTATGACTGACAATAAAAATATCATTGGTGATTACTTCTAATTGAAAAAGGTTATTTTCCTTATCACAACATGATAGTGTAGACAGATACGTTTTGAAGAAATGACTTCTAGTAAGGGAAACATCCCTTTCCGTCCATTCACACGAGTGAGATAAGACATCTTTCCTTCTGTTTACTTCGATGCCAGTATTTAGATAATTTCCCTCTCCGCTTTCGTTCTCGACATTCACCGTCATTACAATTCAACATAGAGGAAACCTTGCTCTTCGTATGTCAACTGGATCTAAAATTACCAGTGTCTTTGGGTGACAAAATTTTGGCGGTATGTTCAAGAAAATGTAATGGTCAAATTATAGTGTCATTGGAAAAATACTAGGTAGGGTAATGCGGGATAGACGGCCATGCGGGCGAGATGAACAAAGCATTGTTAAATATGAATAAAACTTTGTAGGCGGCAAGCATTTGTTTGTTCCTAGTAATAGTTTGTAGAAGACACCGTATTTTTTTAAAACTTCGCGACTTCTTCCCCCCCCCCCCCCAACTTATTTTCGTTCGAAGCGCTCGGTTATGTTTTGTAAACTTAAAGAAGTGAACAGATGTACAACATTCTTGCGGAACCCGTTTTATTTTATGACGGAAGTGAACCTTGTGTGTTCAACTTTAAGTGCGTATCATATTACAATAATCTCCTTCTTTGTTTCCGCTCTATGGCGATCTCACCCTTACAACGGGACTTATTATTTTCCGGGAATGTTGGTCAATTACTCGTTTCTCAGGTTTTCATTGGTCTTTCGATTTTTCATTGTAAATGTAAATATTTTAGTAAATCTGTAAATTTACATAATGATACATGCTAAGGAGTCTCTAAACCTTCTTGTTTTTCAAAGAACGAAAATACTACAATAATTACATGATATCAATAAATAACTAGAGAAAAATCAAAGGAGAGTTCTTAGCTTATCTGCTTAGATTTTGATAGGTTAAATTTGTAACTTAACGAAGCCTTTAAGCACGACCAATAACAAAAGTGACGGGTTTCGTACGCAGAAGTCATCAAAGAGACAATAATCAACGTGTTCGGAACAATATCAGTTTCGCCAAATTATTTTTGAAATTAATTTAAAGAAAAATCTCTTGGGAGTGCCAATATCTGGGCAGTGAAACTTCAGGGGTATTTAGTCTATAGCTTGTCCGTTTTACAAAGCAAGCTTAATCCATCATTCATCGTTCAAACTTAATTATCCTGTCTTCTGAAGCCTACGTGACATAGCTTCAACAGTCTGCTAACAAAGTGTACTGTGTTTCTTAATAGGGAACCTTGTTCAGGGGCTTACTACAACGATGCTCTCTTACCAGTTAAGGTGTTATTACACTGTCGACTTTGCTTATCAACATGCTCGCCCGAGCACCTTACACTGACGAGCTTGGTCGTCGAGGAAGCTGATCAGCAAGCTCAACAGTGTAATAGCAAGAAATCCCTCAAGGAAAGATTGGTCGAGCAAGCTGACCAGCAAGCTCCATGGTGCAATAGCGCCCTTATGTGATCCGATGTAAACACCGAATTTCAACATTAGTCCAGAGAACAATAACAAGTGTAGCATCGATGTTTTTGCGTAAAAGTTCGACACTAGCGACACTCGTGGGTAGAGCCGTTCTCTGCAATATTTTTCGTATATAGATCCTGCAACACTGTGCAATCTCTTATGACAACGGGAACCTTGGTCCCCGGTGGCTCAGTGTTAGATCGTTTATCTGTGGGGAATGGGGTCTCCAGTTCGATCCCATTCGTGCTATGTGGGCTTTGTGGTGGACAATCACTGTTTCCGTGGATTGCACCAGAATTATCCCGTGTCTTCTCACTTTCTTTCTTCCACTATTTTCTCCCATCAGCATACATTTGGTTTGAGCCAAAGTTGCCTAAAGGACTTAAATAAAATTCAAATTCAAATTCAAATAATGGGTTTCTAGAAATTCAGAGCAAACATGTTTTTCGTTTTGCAATATGATCAGGTTATCTGTCGGCAGGAAGTGAACATAGACTACCAGATACTACTTGTAGTCGTAATAATTGGTGGAACCATAGAAAACTAAAAATGTTTGAAGAGAAAATATAAAACACGAAACACTTTAGCAACCAATATGAGCTGCTGCTTGATACACTAAAACTTCGTTTCTGCGGAACTCCGGTTTAGCCGGAACGATTCGCAAACAAAAAGTAATTTTTGGTCGGTTCCAAAATCCCTGTACAGTGCACTGTACACTGTTTGCGCGTCAATGCAAGTGAGAGCGTCTTCCGCAGTGAAAATGTGCAGTATTATATTTACTTTGAATTTGTTGATATAAATTTTGTGTTTTGCAAAAGAAATAATGTTGTTACTCTCTTTCTCTGTGGAGGAGGCCACATAATGAAGAACTCCACAGACTGAATGATTCACCCAACATTATAAGAATAATGAAATCACGAAGAATGAGATGGGCAGGTTACATAGCTCGGATGGAGGTAAAAAACGAAGATTACATTTCATTTTGGTTGGTAAGCCGGAGGAAAAGAGGCCGTTGGGAAGATCGAGACGTCTTTGATACGAAAATATTAGAAGGGATCTTTGAGAGGTATGTTCAAGATGGAAAACTGGCTTAATGTTGCCCAGGATAGAATCCAATGGCTAACGCTTGTTCCTACGGCGATGCACTTGCGAGTTCCGTAAGCCAAAGAGATAGTTATTTCTGTATCCGCAAGTGCTTATAACTTGAAGTCGTCATAAATCTAGTTTTGATATTTTAGTGTATTAATATATTTAAAAAAAATAAATCTTAAGTATCTTTAAACAATAAAGCTATTTACCTGATTCAAATTTTAGGAGAACATATTAGAATCTTAGAAGGAAAGCTGTTTTCTGTTAAGTTTTATTGGCGTCAAGAATCCCAGAGAAGCACCAGTCTTCAGTAGAATCTTCTTTGCCAGGGTAATATAGTTCTTATTGTATTTCATTGTTGAGAATATTGTTGTCTGTTGTAATGTGCAACCATATTTATATTTTTTTGGTAAAGGATAAAACATGGCGGCTCTGTTGCTGATCCTATGTTTAGTTGTTAGATATAAATTTGAATGGTTCACACACACGTCATGTTTTCTTCCATTGGCCACTAGAAAAAGAACCGCGCAAGTTGGCATGGATGAGGACGAACGGTCGGTTTGACCCAGGGGGAGCCCTTACGAGTGTTACGCGGAAAACAGTGCCCATTGGTTTAGACGGAAGTTACGTCATCGTTTGGACTCTAGGAAACAGTCGTCTTCCTTTGCAGTTATTTTGTCTCAATAGAATCTTACAATTTACCATGTGGAATCTAATAATATCCTTTGTTACCGATATTAAAAAAGAACGATTCCCTTTGGAAGGATACTAAAATGAAATGTTTGTACGTTACGAATACAAATACGAACAAAAGCTTAAATTTAAACAAATAATTATGAAAACATTTACAATTAATGAAACGTACCTCATACCTGACATCTCTTAATCAGAACTTAAAGAAGTGGTCATTGCACCAGATAAACCACAGAGTTATAAAACCGGTTTCATAATTCTGTGACATAAACCCAATCTTTGTACAAGATAACAGTAGCTAAAATAATGTTAACGTGCCACTGAAAAACATTTGGGTATTTTGAATCAACGAATTAGTATTTGGGACATATTATTCTGACATTTGTCTTCCTTGCTATATTTTATTGGTATTTGTTGTATTTCTAAAACAGTCATGATTTCACTAAAAGTGCATTATTATTATTATCAACCGAGTGCCATGGAGCGAATGGTAATGTGCTGATACCAAAATCGGATCTATCCAATCGAAATATTTATCCAATCCAATGGGCAGCCCATCCTAAGTGCGAATTTTTTTTTTCTTCATCAGTGTTTCAAAGCAACTGCCGGAATGGTACGTACTTTCTTTCAGACTAGAGCAGCTTTCCTTATTTACTTTTTCATTTTCATTTTGTTTTTGTGCACATGCATAATAACGTTTGGACCACATTCAAAAAGATTAAAAATAAATAATAAATAAATGTTATTTCTAGAATTTTAATAATAATAATAATAATAATAGTGGAATGAGTAACGCATAAAGACATAGGCCTCGATTTATACTTGTGCTGAAGCGTCATAATTGCATGTATGGGCCATTTTAGTGACTTTCAACTTTGGTCGTTCACGATTATAAGAGCGCAATGCTTATTGAAATTCATGAACACTCATGCCCAAGGCGGAAATCGAACTTGCGACTTTGGAGGCGCTGATCTAACTTGTTTGGCCATGCTACTACCTCGGTCAGCGATTTGAAAGCGTATCGGGATAAAAAATGTACTCCTGCTCAAGCATAAAATAAAATATATGCCCATGTATAGTGTACGTTGTTGAAAGATTGCCAATAATATAATTAATAACATACAAGAAGATGGCGGTTTATATGCTTTTATTCTTTCGGAGAGGAAATAATTACGTACATAACTTTTCAATCTTATTTTTGCTGAGCTACAATACATAACACGACCTGAAACTATGGCACATTTGAACCGTCATGTGTGGGTCTATTGGGCCTGATGATATAAGATGGAATAAGCTTTTACTTTCAATATATGACTCGTATTTTGACGAACATGATTGTCTCTAAGAATTGTTTATATGATTTTAAACAAAAGATTAAGAAACAATACTAATGGATCGTTAAATGAAAAAGAACCTGCTCAGATAACTCTGGCTTATATAGTGTTGCCAGGCTCTGAGACGATTTAGGCTGTCTCGTCTCGAAAATGTCTTGTTCAGAGAGTGTCTCGTCTCGAAAACCATGTATATTTTACATTACGAGAGCTCTGTATCGTCTCGTTTTCTATAGCCATTTCACCGGCTCGTCTCGTCTCGTGGACAACACTAAACCATAAACTTGAAATGAATAAAATGGCTGCTTTCGCTTCTATTTGATTTAGTTAAGTTGAGAAATAAACTTTGTAAACTTTATTTTGTAAAGGCCAGTTTTTTAACGTAACTATAGTCTTTGTTTTGTCTCGATTATAGGCTACAAGTGCAACGCTCTTTTAAAATCCACTAACATTCACGACCCTGGTGGGATTGGTGGCACTGACGGCTGTCCCATACCCTGGTGTACACAGCTATGGAGATCGGCTTCGCTAAGTTGATCTACAACGCAACATTCAGACTTTTTGAATATACCTTTCAGCATGCCTTGCATATTACTACACTTCTTGAACAGATGATAGTTGCAGTACTTTCATTACCTTTTAGTTTCGTTTCGCCTGCGTAGGGAAGAACTAATAAATGTTATCAATTATTCTTCAGTCTTCTCCATGTCAATGTTCAGGACATACCAACAGTACGACGGTAGTCGCATTTTAGTAGCAAAGTGTTAGTAGCCAAGTGGTCGGAACTCGGGCCTCGAACCGGAAGATCTCGTGTTCAAATTCACCCACAGCCACTGAAACTTTTAATATCTGCAGCAAGGCTTGCGTTGAATAACATTCTCCAAGTGAACTACGAAATTTAAGCACAAGGATTTGTCCAAGTACAGACCGTAAGTTTGTTGACATTTGCCAGGACCATGTTAGATTCACAATGTTCACATTTGCCATGAGAAACTTAGATTCACAAATTTTCATTTGTTGTCGCAATTTTCTTTAAATTCTGATGCAAATTTTCTTTGCTATCTGGGTTTTCCCTACCTGCTTTCATTAACGAAACGGGAGTGCATATAGTACAAAATTACCATAACTGGATATTGTAACGTCGCCATATTCAAATCGGCCTGATAAATCGGGCTCGCTGTACCAAAATCTGAATCCACTTTCTCTATATTTGGTTTTATTTAGGAACTAGCCTGCGTTACCGGCAGACGTACATTTTGAAAATAAGAGAACATTTTTTTTGTATCTACTAAAAAAATGCAGAAGAAGCAACCTAAACATGTTGTTAACAGAAGGCATACAATGTTTCACTAAATCGAACTTAGCTCCATGAAGTGTAAAGAGAAGCGTGAAAGTAAAACTTGCATCACATTAACACCAGTGGGGGGGGGGGGTCGTTTCCCAAATAACAACACATTCCTGGATGTTCGGACTTACCGATAATGACACTCTTCGATCTAAGAAGATGTTGTCTTAGATGAGGCCCAAATAAAACATATTAATGCCAATTTACATAATGCATATCAAAATAACAAGTGAAGTGTCACTTCAGTAACTTCACCTCACGAGCCGCCACTAATTGACATTCCCACATAGCAACTTTGACTTGCCTTAAAAATGACTCACACTTCCTTTGACAAGTGTGACAACTTATCACAAGCTTAGCAAGTCGAGCTAAAATGCTTTAAACAAGGTTGAATCCAGTAATTTATTTTACAAGAATCAAGTTTTAAATAGTCTTGGCAGGACAAGAAAGAGAAGAACACATGTACTTCTTTTTTTAAAAATAAAAATAAAAACGTTAATCTGGTTTGGGCGGGAATTGAACGAAGGACCACTGGCACGCTGATCTGATGCTGAAATCACCAGACTACGAAACCACTCGCCGTAGTTCGCTTTCCAAGCGCTATTTATACTATGTTCATCAGATCGAAAGAGATGGTAGGAGAAATAAGGTTAGAGCTGGCGAGAGATTAGCTTACGGGGAAAACAACCCTGGCACGTGATGGAACTGCACTGCACTGAGACGAGAACGTCATTCCATACGAAACAAAACACGAATAGATTTTCAAGTATAACAAACTTTCTTGCCAGAACTGCTTGTTTCAACAAGCTTGCATTAATCTAGATACAACAACTAGCAACAATGGTGTTGAAACAAGTTAGTTATGTTGTTCCAGCATGTTTTTACGTGCTTGTTTATTAGGTTCAACACAAAACCAAGCTTGACAAGCTCAAAGCAAGTGACTGGCAACCTTGTTGCAAGCTGGCATGCTACTGGGCTACTACACACTAAAACTACTGTAAATGAAACTTAAAAAAAAGTGGTTTCGGGTTCGAATACACGTGGAAGCTCAAAATTAAGGAAATGGTCCAGCATCGCCATGCTAACTGACAAGCTATTTAAATTTAGAAGTGATGGACTCCAGTCTCAAAAGCTAATAAAGTAGCAATGAGAAGACGTATCGTTGAATACGTGACAAATTGCTGAACGAAAGGTACATGGTTTAACAAGACCTGATACGACCTTTCTAGCCATCCCACATAGCATGCCAAGCTTACGACAAGCTTGATTTTCACTTGTGTTGTTTCGAATGATATAACAAGATTGATTCAAGTTTGAAATTGACTGTACTAAGTTGATTTGATAATGAAAGTTTAACTCAAGCTGGACTTAGTCAGTCGTGTTGACATATTTGATCGGTACTGTCATGGCACGCCTGTTTCACATTGTGCCAACTGATAAGTTTGATTCAAGCCTCATTTAAGCTTGAAGACTTAACAAGGCAAACTTGATATAAGCATTTAGAAACTTTATATGACACGCTTGAAACAAATTTGAATTACGTTCGTCGGAAGAATTATAGTTTCTTTTATTTCAAATCACATAAACGAGTAGCTTTTATTCAACGTTCCTAGAAAGGCAGGTTGCCTTGTTGAAAGTAAACAACGCTGCGTGACGTCGTTGAAGGTCAGTTGGATGTTGGCGCCAGATGAATATTATACAGTTCCTTTGTCCGCTTGTTTTCGGATGCTTTTTAAAGTAAATTGTTGTGTTTAATTTTTCTTTATTGTGTGCTGCGAGTGTAGTTTTGTTTGAGAAAGAGGTCGAATTTTTAAGAAATGAAGTCAAAGTTTTGAAAGAAATTATTGAAACAAAAGAACCTTATTTTGTCTTTTCATCACAGCTTTGAGCATTCTTTTCATCATTTTTAGCGGTCCCTGTAAAAGAAACCCTATTGCATTTGTGTCGGTGTCAATAAGGCATTATGAGGAAGAATGAAACCAACCTGATCTGTTAGTTTCGAGGTCACTGTCAACGAATCTGAACTTTATTTCTCTATAGATTGACTGAAAGGTCACTTTTCAGGTGTTAAAGCGACCACTTGGTCATTTGATTACAAGGCTTGCCTCGTATTTTCAGTAATTCAAATTCGCTCTTGTTTTTTTGTACTTCTAACTGATTTGAACTAATTAATATCAATTATTGTGACATATTCGGGGATCGTTCAAATACTACCTAATCATCATTTTGACCCCCCGTCTCTCTCTTGTAATCGAAAGTAATCAATCATCAGACCCCATCCTCTAATATTACGTAATCAAAAAAACAAACTATGTTTTCAAACATATTTTTGGAGCTTTTGCATTTGAAAGTGACATTAAACTGTTCTAAAAATACAGGTATAAGCTATGTCTAGATTCCTATGTTTGACGACGATTCACGAGCAGCGTTGGCAACGGTATGTGCTTGAAATAACGTCAGTTAAAAAAAAGCTTTTTTGATTATGCAATCAGCTCTTATGCCTCTCCCCTCCCCTTGTAATCAAAAGTGATTAAATCTCAGACACTTCCCTCCCCATATGTTAGAGTGATTGCAGACTAAGATTTCTTGAGCATTTCTTTTCCCTCGTTTATGTGTGTATCAAAGGATAACTTCGTTCTTTTTATTTATTTAGGAATATTCATTTATTATTTGGGTCTCAATTTGGTGAGGAATATTTAACATTGAAAAGCAACAATATTTTTTTTATATAAAAGGAACGTATGTAGGCAAAAGTGGCTAGTTTTTACTTGTATGTGAATGCACGCAGGGAGAAAGTGGCCTTCAGTGACGTCACGTGCGACGTTTGTTTACCTCCCATCAGGCAACCTCTCCTTCAAGGAACCTTGGCTTTTACTAACCTAAGGTCTTAATTATTGTAAAAACCGCCGGACATGGTTCGTTTCTTGCAACTATGATTAAATGCATTTAGTACTGGAGAAAACTCAAAATGTAGTTAGTCTGTTTTGGCACGTTACCATTAAATTAGCTATGCCACTGTACACTTCGCTAATGTAGAACTCTTGCAATTAAATTAACCTGTAGACTAGAGACATCTACCAAGAACTTTGAAATTCTTTCCGCAACTGAATAATAGATGGCGGTAGATAACGAACACAACTATTACGAGTTCGTTTTTGGTATAGCTCACCATTTATATTAACTCAACCTTTCCCTGTCATGTTTTTTTTCTGTCTTTAACCATAGAAATGCAATTATCGGCGTGTACGTTAAAGGTAGGGACACGTCAGATTGACGTGTAGGCTATAACGAAGGGCAAATCATGGTATTATCATGCCAATTTATTATCATATTGTTTTAGGTACATTTTATTTGTTCTTTTGAAACGATCTACTTACTGCTATTACGCAAATTATTTTATTTGACTAAATGAATAATACGAGCATACAAGTGGAGTTAAAAGCTTGTATAATTTAGAGCTTCTGTAGAAACGTTTTTCAGTTAAAACTTGCTTTTTGCTTAAAGTTTGTAGAAGAAAAAGGTATAGTCAATACGAGAGTGGCGAAGGTGCACACTGGCATTTGTGTTCCGGCGGGAAAAATCTTTTTCTGGTGCTCTCCACATATCGCCTTTCCACATTGGCAGGGATTAGTGGTCATCCTCTGTTTCTTTACAACACAAATAGCACAGTATTTTTTTGCTCTCCTTTGGTTACGTGTTGGTGGTGCCTCCTGCAGTCTCGACCTTTTCATCTGTCATCCTTAAGTCTCGACTCAATGTTCTTTCCCTTAGTCTTGCCTCTTGCCACGGTCTTGTTAACTGTTTGTTTAGGTCTATGCAAAAGTCTTGCCTTGACATTGGTTAGGAATTCACTCCATTCATCCTGAAATTGTTGTGAAGATAAATTACGCTCCAATTCACCAGCCTGATGTTCATCATGTTATAAAAGAAACAAGGGTGGCCATGTTTTTGTTTTACGACCACAGTTTATGTGTTGACAGATTTGGTCCAAGGGGTCAACAGCACCCTTTGTTGCATTATATGTTCATTATTATCTCCGGCGTTCCTTTGCGATCGTTCAGAGTCCATCATGCATTGTGCTCAATCAGCACATCATCCTCTTCCAGTTTGGTTTCCAGGAGGCAGAAACATTGAAGATCCTGTTTGCAGATTCTGAAATTTCTTATCAGTAAATTTGTTTGGAAGTTCTGATTTATTTATCTTCACAGTTGCCATTTCTGTCAGGTTCTTTTGGAGAGGTTCTTTGAGCAGTGAGAGGCTAGAGAACAAATTGTCCATGGTGGTGTTCCTGTTTGAATGTTCAGTGGTTTTTATCAGCTCTATCACAAAATAATCAGTAACGGGAGTTTTGCTGGCACTATTCCTTTCCCCAAACCTTCGCATCAACTATACATTTGGTTGCATTGTCACACATCATAACAATTTTAATCTCATACCTGTTGGACTTCGAAGGAATGTACATTCGGAAAAGCCATCTTCGTCAAATCCAACAAGTCGCTCATCAATGGCCAAGTACGACCCAGGCTTGTAGTTTTCTCTACATCTTTGCAAAAGAGGCTTCCGAAGGCCAGGCACAGCTGCCAGTTTATCGTTTTCCTTCCTTTCGTCTCTTGTTACTTTACTATCAAATCTGAGACATTTTATCAAAAACTTAAATCTCCTTTCTGACATGGTTGCCTTGTAGCGATCTCCGCATAAAGTCGATCGAACATTTTCTTTAGTTGGCCAGATGATTTGATGGCACCAGCTAGACATAATATCCCTGGTAGTGTTGCAAGTTCTGTCATACAAACGTTTCTCACGGTTCCTTCAGGTGTTTTGTGCTTCTGTTGCTGTTGTTACAATTTCTTCGTGTGGGTCCTGGCCATATATAAAAAACATTGTTGATTGTCTTTCCCTTGTTCTGTTGACATTTCGTATTCCAAAAGTATCTTTCTTGTCCTTCATTGTTTCTTCTTGCAGTTTTATAACAGTTCCGATAGTTTTTTCCCCGCCATTTTGGGTGCGCTTGGCTTATTTCTTTACTTTCATTTGAAAGAGTATTGTTTTCTTTTCCGAGGCTGTTCTGGTGTAATAGAAATTTCAATATTTTGTACTGCTTCTACTTCCAAAGAATACAAGTCAGAATCTTAGCGTGAATGAGCTCTTGGTGTTTATATGGTTTTATATCTATAGAGTCTTTATGGTGATTAATCATGGGCTCTTGTATCAATAAGCTCTTCCTAATGCCTCTCGAGATACGTCATTTCTCAACTCGACATATAGAGTCAATATATCTTCATCCTTCATCTTCTTCCTTTTATCAATACTTGTTTAGTTTGAAATGTGCTAAAGAAATTCAGAACTCTTCCAGAGGGCGATGTATTCCACCTACTAAAACGTGTAGTCTTGATCCACAACGTTTAACATTACAATTCCAAGAGGGAGATGTGGCAATATTTTCACTCTGTTGCCAAGTACTTGTGGCTTACCGCAACTGAGCTTCACATTAATACAAGGGGCCTTCTATAATGAATACAACACATACGTGCTCCCTATTTATCAAAGACCATCCAAACCATCATGAGTTACCGATTGTTTCACAACTGGAACAAGAAACTTATTCTTTCCACAGTCGTTGTGCTGGCTCCTTTTGACTACGACAGCTCTGCTTCCTTTGTTGCTACAAGTTCAACCATAACCATAGGCCATAGGTGGCAGTCATCATGGCCACTTTCTTCCACTTTATACCTTTTCTTTCCTGCTTTTGTACTACTACCTCTTCTTCCTCCTTCTCCTCTTCTTTCTCCTGGGCTACTTTTTTCCCTCGTTCCTGGACGTTTTGTGTTGTTTCAGGTTGTAGTTCTTTGTCTTTCTCTGTTAACCTTCCGCTTTTCAGTAGATAGTAATACAATTTCGTCTTTTGGCATCTTAGATCCTGTTGCAATTTCGGCAATTCCTCCCTCATTGATTTTTCTGTCTCTAGATCAGATTTTGCCAGTGGAGAAGCAGGAGTAATTGTGGGTCGAGGCTCTCGAGGGGACCTTTTCGTCAAATCAATCGACTGTATTTCTTGTTCTGTTTCTTGAATCGTTTGCTCCATTATACGATGGTCAACCTCCTTGTATGCTATTTTGCTCTTCAAAAATCTAATGTCCTGCCTCATTTTCTTTTCAACGGGATCAGGTTTCCGAAATCCTTGGCTAGTGGAAGGCAAGGGAGGATCATCGGGATTCTGTGGTGCACTATTGCACTGTACTTGCCCAGTAGTGGACGGCGGATGTCGTCGTCCTGTAGATGTAGAGCGATTCGATTTTTTACCTTTGTTCATAGAGCCCCCTGGAGCAGCCCCCCGCCGGAGATCCGAATGGGGGGCTATTTTACCTCCGGAACTCTTTACCCCAGAAGACTCCATGACCCTCGCCGCCGGGACCTCCACTCAGCGATCACAGTTAAAGGGGTTTATAAGGGACCGGCGACGGACCTCCTTCCCTTTAACTCACGCTGGTGTCTTAGGTCTTCTTTAGTGAGGATGTAAGAAATTTAAGAATGCATCTGGTAAGGTCTTTACCGGGTCACCAGGAAGCATAAATTCTCAAAGGTTAGAAAGAATGTTTTACTGTAGAAGCAACATTTAAGGTAGAACCCTCACTGGATTTAAGGAATTAGGATAAACAAGAAATTTAAGAGTGGAGTAGAAAGAAAATTGATGTTAAAAAACATGAAATGAAGTTATGAGTTCTGTAAAAGACAAATAAAGAGAGATTTAATAGAAACAAGAAAATGAAGAGGTTACCTGAACAGAATAGCGGTTGTTGTTATCCTGTCCGAAATGTAATGCTGAAGATTTCTTGAGTAGTCCCCATTTTATACTGGCTACTCCGAGTCAACTTAACCGTCTATTGTTCTACGTAGTTTGAATGTAATTGGAACATCGTTGAACTTAGGAAGAAAATAAAGATTACAAAACATGATTTGTTTAATGATATAAAATGCTGGAGATGAAATGCATTGAACCACGGATAACTGTTGTCGAAAGGTTAGTGATTTTTATGTGATTTTTTCTAGTATAGTGACGGAGTAGTGCAGAATGAATTTCTGTGTCTGAGTCGAACGGTGACTAAAGATTTTTCGAGGGATGTCCAACAGGACTACGTGATGTTGTTCGTTGAAACGTTGGTCTCTGGACAGTCTCCATCACGATAATGCTCCATGTAATGCGCCAACACTAGTAGTGACTTCTTAGCCAATAGAAACTTTTCTCTGTGTGTGCTGTGGTACCATCTTGTTGGAACCACATTTGCTGCATGTTGATTCTTCGTCTGCGTAGTTCCGGAAACTGCTAAGTTTTTCGACGTAGCGCGATGAAGTCACTGTAACTGCGGTGTTATTCTCTTAAAAAAAGTTTTTGAAACGTCCAAGGCGCCTTTGCTATTGACTACTCCTATGTGCACTCGCATCGACGGAACAGGTTAGTGAAAGTGCGCAATTCCTGCTGTCGACTAGCAAGCGGCGGAAACCTCCACCCGTTTTTTCCCAGGTACTATCCATTTGAAAAACATACGTTTGCTCTGCTGCACCCCGATGCAGTTAATTACTCAAATATTTCTAAAGTAAAATTCATGAGACTGAAAAGAAAATGGCCAAGTGTTCTGTCAATTAGCCTGTGTACTTTTGGCTTGATATATCGTTTGTCATTTCTAGTTAATATTAACATTGCCTCTACTCGTGAATATGAAACCATTTTAATAATCTATTCAAATCAGAAAATAGAAAACTCGTTTAGAAGTCGTTTAAACAATTTCTGGGCCTCTTTTACGTTTCAGGGGTCATTTGATAAGTCATATTTAGGGATTTTTTTGTAACCAAAGTTCGGAGCGCTAGTTATGGTGATATATATTTTTTTTTCATAAAAGCAGTTCTAAGTACAATTGCCAAATTTTAAGTTTAGATATAATTACACCATAAACTGAATTTTATTTTAGGTCTTTAGGCATGTAAGGCTCAGACCGGAATAGGGGAGAGAAAAGTGTTGGAGAAGGTGTCGGCCAGGGCCAATGTTGAAGGTGTCATTCCGGTAGCAAGTTTTTCTTTTACGGTATAACTGTGAATGGGCATTTCAATGTCAAGCTTTGTTTTGTTGAAATAATCCTATGGTGCTAAGTTTTAATTACTCGTCTAGCTACATAACATATAACCAGAAGAAACTCCGTAAAATCTTTAGTACGCATTCTTGTATGAAATACTTAATGTTTTTATATCTTATATTGTCTTATATTATATATATATCTGTTATTATATATATATATATATTAAAGTTTTAACATATTATTGAAATTTGAAACAACATACAAGCACGAAATTAGTTGTAATTAATAAGTCTATAAAATCAATGGATATTTCTTAAAAATGAAACGTAATTTTAAAAAGTCGTTCACTTCTAACAGTACAACTGTCATCTACCCGGCGCCAAACTTAACTTCTGGTTAAGGTCAAATAATGCTGTTATATAAAGTGTTGTTTGAATAAACCATTGGACGTATGTAATATTACAATTTAATCTAGAGAAAATGCTTTGATTGGCGGTGTTTAGTGACAAAATATTCTAATTTTATCGTCCGCTGCGAGCCTTGTCTGATTTATAATTTGTCAAAGAAAATAAAATGTTTTTGTGCTCATATAAAGGCTTATAGAACAATTTGGAAAGTATGGAGCAAATATAGAGAACACGGAAGCAGTGGTCGAAGTGAGGCGGTATGCACCGGTATGGCATACCGGCTCTGGTTTTTGAGAGCTAAACGCATACCGTTACTGAAACATATGCTATACGTGTTCTTATATCAATTTCTGATTTGTCTAGGCAAATATTAGAAAAACACCGTCTCTGTTTCATTCACACTTCAAACACTGCACGGAAGTATAGAGTCTACGCTATTTAACAAGGTGTGTGGCAGAGATATGTGACAGGATATCGTTTGATAGACAAAAATGCTCTTTTCTAATTATTTGAAAGGCATGTTTTGCTTATGTTTGCTTCATAATTACTGTTGGACTTTTACACAAAATGTATAGAAATTATTTTCGACAATGGGTAGAACGAATGCAAAATAAAATAATTACCCACAAATTTGGGGATTCCTTTTCCATATGAAGAGGACAGGGGAAAATAATCAAAGTCACATTTTGAAAGTTGTGGGAAATCTCGCATTTTAGGGTGTAAATGCACTTGACTTTACATTTATTTTTGGCCTTTAAACACTTTGGCGTAGACCAATAATGAAAGTACTTTTACAATTGAATCTCCTTGAAAATATTACTGAAATGTTTGTGATCTATGTGGACAGAGAGTTGAGCGAAGCTTCCTCTGTTTTCAGTTACAATGATGGCGAACGTGGGAAACAAAAGAGAAGAGGAGACAGATAGTTATAGTCCAAATGATGGTAAAGAAAAAAGATAGGAAATGTATTTATCTAATTACTAGTTTGAACACGTTTAGGTTTTCATCGGGGAAATAGTTTTATTGATGTTAGGCTTATAATGAACTAGTTAAAGCTTCATATAACTCTGTATTATTTGACATTAACGAATTTTTAATATTTGGTGTCCGATAGATGGCAGCAAAAACTGTTGAACTTTTCGAGGTGAAAGAATTTTTTGAGTTATGGCTAGTTTTCAAGAATTTACATTGTTTTCATACAGTTTTATTATTTGCAACTAATTTCATTTTTTGTATATTGTTTTGAAAGTATATTAAATGTTTAAAAACATAGTAAAATAAACTATTTCATGCTTGAATGTTAAAAGTTTCGTATTGCAGGTAGATGAGTAATCAAATATAAGCATTGTAGGATTATTTTAACCAATCAGAGTTTGATATTGAAATGCCCGTTCACAGTTGTACTGTAAAACGAAATCTTGCATCCTAGCATTAGCCTGGTGTGACAGGAAAAACCTCAGCCAGGATGGTCGGCCTCTGCGATCGAACCCACGGCCTTCCGAATGCTACGTGAATTCTCTACCACTGAGCTACGAAATTAAAATCAGAATACTTATCTTTAAGATCCTCAGCACAGAATCGCAGAAAGGACAGCAGAAGTAAAACTTTTATCTAATAGGTAGTCGTAGAAACTGATATGTTTAATTTCAACAATAGAATTCAACAATAAACACACTGAATTTAAACATACCTAATCAATTATAACTTTGTGAAGGTTCCATAAGAACAAATACATGCTTAAATTTAAATTGCAATTTTTAAAGAACATATAGGGCTATACGACAATTAAGGACCAGTAATTATTTTTTATATCCAATCATTTTATTTAACAATAATAATTATAGTTTTATTAACATCCTGAGAACATCTGCACAGCAACAATACAATCCTATGCCAATGAAATGTAATAATAAACATAGTTTAACGCAATTAACAACCTATATTCTGGTATGCAAACAGTTTAAAAATGCATTAATTAGATCCAAATAATTGAATAAAAGCATAAATCTATTATAGCGTGTGGGCAGGTATGGATTTATAAATAGACCCACTGGGCTTGGGATCGGGCCCAGGGCGCGCCAAATTTTGGGGCAAAGAGTGCGACAAAACAGCACCGGCCAGAACAGACTGGCGACGAAATAGCGTTGGTCATATATAACAGAGCGTGACACAAACGCGCGTGTCAAAACAGATCAGTGTATGGGTCAAATAAGTGCCGCGTGAAAACAGA
>JAGDQP010033596.1:2528-20583 GCA_022664845.1 Lepisma saccharinum | reverse complement strand
TTAACGTATTCTTTCGCGTCAATGTTCAAATAAGTGTCCGCGACAAGGAAGCAACAAGGACGTTTCGCTCGATCCATCCGAGCTTTATCAGGTAGAGTGCAGAGACATAGTGATAATTTTATAGCACTGTAAAATACACTGTTTTCTCTACGAGTGCATCAACTACGTTGATTTCATCACGCATATGTACTTAAACGGTCCATTATTGTACAGATATTCCTAACCTACGGCTCACGCTACCCTCGTTATCTTCCTATTCGGATCAGATTACTTGTTATTTTAGTGCTTAATAAATCTGGAACTCGAATGCGTTACGCCAAAAACTCTACCATCCACTGGGGTAGTCAAATGGTTACATTTTAGGTAGATTTCGAAGAAAAATATACCTATTGAGATCGATGCGATATGAAAGTATATATATATATTTATATATTAACACGCTAGCGGCCATAATTTTGAAGATATTTGAACCAAATTTTTATATGTTGTTTCTAGGCTTAATAGCTCGGTTAAGTTCGTTAATGAGCAAAATCGGTCGCCATCTTGGATCCAAAATGGCCGCCGAACCCATTGTTGTACAGAATACACAGCCTAAACCACTGGGGCTATTGAAATCAAATTTGGTATAAAGGTACATCATCACCTTTTGATTACGAAAATGTTACCTAATGAGTTCAAAGACGCCATCTATTTTCCATATCGTTTAAGCTAGAGATACGAAATTTGACATAAAGGTGTATTGTCACTAGTAGTTCAAGAAAATATTACGAAATGTTGAAAAGTCGCCATCTTGGATTCAAAATGGCCGCTGAACCCATTGTTGTATAGAATACACAGCCTAAACGACTGCAGCTAGAAATATTAAATTTGGTAACACTATACATTATCATTTGTATGTTACTAAAATATTACATTATGTATCCAAAGACTCCATCTTGGATCCAAAATGGCGGACCTAAAAAAACATTTTCCACACCGTTTGAGCCAGAGATACGAAATTTGGCCTAAAGGTGCGTTATGACGAGTAGTTTAGGAAAATATTACAACATTTGGGAAAAGTCGCCATCTTGGATCCAAAATGACGGCCCAAAATCCCATTTTACACACCGTTTGAGCTGGATAAATGAAATTTTACTTGAAGTTGTACCATCACAAGTAGGTCACGACAATATAAGAAAACTTTCAAAAAGTCAACTTGGATCCAAAATGGCCGCCCCAAAAATCCAATTTCCAAATCATTGAAGGTAGAGAAACGAAATTTTTTTAAAGGTGTATGATCAAGAGTAGGTTACAATAAATGGGGCAAACCTTCCTTTTGGAGGCGCAGCCCTCCGTGGGAGGGTACAGATGGATACCATGGTGGTGTAGTGCTGCAGTGAGATTTTGGTTAAGATAGAGGAGGCGCATACTCTCAAAAGCACTGAATTTGGGGTGCGAACCCCGGCTCCCAGCGAAACAAAGCACGAGAGATTGTATATATATATATATATATAATCTACAAAGCAACAAATAGTTTCTCGATAGCTCTCATATAAGGCGAGATTTGAATTTTTGAAAATAAAAAAATAAACTTCGACATCTACCTCAGCCTGTAGGCCTACCGAAAGGGATTTTTTAGATTATGAGACTGTTTGGCTAACGTCAGTGGAGGCTCGAGTTGTATTAGCACTGATTAATTGTACGATCGTGCGCGCTAGTGAAAATCCTCAAAATGTCAGTGTGGATTGGCGAGGTTGGTAGACCGTAATGATCCACAGAGTATGCGAGTGTTGGAAGGAGTGATATGTTGTCTACATAGAGATAAAGATCTCAGGATAGTCGCCTCTCGCAAGTGTCAACAGTAGTACCATTGTGAGTGTGTCCTCATGAAGACTGATGGAACTGGGAGCTGATGGCAACAAAGAGCAGTCGTGGAGTTGTAAGGAGTACCGGGATACCATTCAAGGTGTGGAAACCAAAGGGGTACCCGAAATTTCTCTAAATGGATTGCGAGTAATGCTCGAAAAAAAAAAAAAAAAAAATGGAGATTAATTTTTGCCGTGGTAGTGAAGTACTGCTACAAGACTTGATGAGTAAAATGGAAAAGGTAGAGTAGAGGACAGTAATTCAGTTCTACAAAGCAAGGTGGTGGAACTCGGACAGGGTAGAGGACGTGGGGCGACGCTGCAATGATTCGGCAAGGCAACTGGAGCGCCGCATGGCTGAAGTAGGACAGCTGACATCCACCCGGACGGAATTACTCAATAAGATGGATGAGAAATAGACGGAAATAGATGGGTTGGTGAAAAGGGTGATTCAGGTAGAATTAAATGTAAACGTGGCAGAACTTAAGTGTGAGCTAGAGGTATCTAAAATCCAAAGTACGCAGGACGCGACGGTAACGTCTTGGGAACAAAACTGTTGCACGTGAACAAAAAAACCGACGGATGATGGAGACATGGAAACAAGAAGTGCTCGAGGAGAGTACGGAGAGGGCTTTGGGCAGGATTCAGGAAGCTCATGATGACTTGAAGCGGAAGGTTGATGAGTGTCAGTCTACCATACAGAGAGTTCCTGCTGAATGCAGGCAGAATAAGGAAACCATAAATGGCAATGTTCGGGATATTGGACTGAATAAGCTGGCAGAATGCTTGCCAACTTCGGAGAATAGAAGAGCAGGTAACATGACGTGAACCCACCGTAAGAAGGAACACGTGTTGGGAGCCGTCGATGAAAACGGGAGTACGAGCTTCTACGTGCCCGCAAGACGAATCTAATCTGACGGAGACGAATTTATTACGACGATGAAACTAATGAAGTGGAGCTGCGTGATGACAGCAGGCAATCAAGATATTAGTCCAGGAAATTAAGGGGAAAAAAGGGCAATTGTCGGGAATAAGTAGGAGAAAGCTGAATTTTGGCCAGTTGTTACATCATTACTAGATGTGCATTTTCCCAAAAGTCCCCGCTCCTCCTCCTTGTGGTTCCCCTCCAATCCCCCCGAAGTACAAATTTACAGACTTCCTGAAATTGCATTTTATCTCCGTAACTAAGAGACATAGCGATATGATTCCTTTTTTGTTATAATTCCTAGATTACAGGCTACAAAAATGGTTATCATGCGTATTGCGCTATTGCTAGTAGTTTTGCCGTAATTTATATCCAAAGCGCAAAATAACGATATTTTACTTTCAATATTTACACTTTTTACGGTGTAGCTTCTTTTAAACTTACAATATGAAAAACCTGTTTGAAATAAAAGTTGTCTGCATAAGCTTTAAAATGATGTATATATATCAATATGGTAGAGCAATTACTGTGTTAGCTATTGAGGTAGCAATGACGCGCAACAGCGCGCGAACAATGCTTTTCCTTCTGTGTGTGCCCTATCGACATTAAGCAGTTGTGAGCTGTCGAGCGATTATGACAATATATCTTTGCTGTGTGGTGGCAAGTAAAATAGGTGATGAATTGGTAGTGAATTTTGACGGTCTTTTCATGTGATATAATCACGTACCCAGATAGCATACGAGCTTGCAACAAGGTTGTCAGTTACTTGCTTCGAGCTTGTTAGGTTTGATATTGGGTTGAACTTAATACACAAGCATGAAATAAACTTTGTGGAAAATCAAGTGGCTTGATAGTTATAACTAAGCTAATTTAAGCTTGTTGGAACCAGGAACTGTGCGAGGAATCTTGTCAAACTTTAAATTTATTTGATTTTTTTCGTTGCGCTTTCACTGTGGTCTCAGTGCATTGAAGTTCCATCACGTGCTACGCCTATTTCGACGTTCTCTAATCTTCGCCAATTACTAAAGGTGCCTTCGATCTGATTACTTGGACTAAGTATATATAATGCTTCGATTTCGGGCGTGTGATTCCATGGTCTAGTGACTACAGCATCGGATTAGTGTGCAAATGGCCCTCGGTTCGATTCCTATCCAGAATGTTTTTATGTTTGTAGGAAGTACAATTTATTTTCCTTTCTTTTCCTGGCAAGGATAATTTTTTCAACCTTGATTTCTGTAAACTAGAGTGCTTAATGCGACATTGTTTAAACATTTTGGCTTAAATTGCTAAACCTGCATCAAGTCGTCATTCCACTTATCAAAGTAAGCTTGATTAACTTTTGAGTCAGGTTGAAATTGTTATGTGGGTAGTGGAATAAAAGAAGCTACGTGAATTTTAAACTATTTCTTTGTTCACGAAAAGCAAATAAAACCTCATAGAATTGATTACGATAAGGTCAGTCATATTAGTTGGAAATTAAATTTAGTTGGTAATTTTAATGTTTATTATAGCTTACCTTTGATGTATTGTCAATTGAATGCTGTAGGTTATATTTATTATCTTCTAACAGAGGATGGTAATCGATTACTGTTGTAAAGAAACTCTCAGGATCTTGTGAAAATTTACGTATCGGAATGAATGCATTAAATTTCACAAATTACTTATTTATTAGAAATACAATAAATGAAGAATGGTTGATTTTGATTTATTTTGTGCTCTAAGTGGGATATAAGTTGAAAGAGAAACTGTAATAGTGGAAAGAGAATTACGGACATTATTGAGGTTAGTGTGAAATGAAACAATGGGCTGATAAAAAGTTGGAAGGAGAAGGAACTATTCGGGTCCACAGTTCATCCTTTCTCCTACCCTATTCCGGTCGGAGCCATAGATGCCTGAAGGCCATAATTCAGTTCAATTCAACATAGGTGGATCAAATGTGATGATCACCATCTGAGTTGTCTGCCTTGATCTGCTGTCAAACAGAATGGCGTGTAAATAGCACTAGGATGAAAAGTATAAATTATACTGGTTTTATGCACATCGATTCACTCTTTTCATAGTTACTAATAAGATTGTTCATGAAGCAATTCCATCCATATTGCTTGTTTAATCCTACAAGCTGCATCAAATCAAATTGCACTCTCCACAAAAACCTAAAATGAGTTTTTGCCCGTCAGACTTGCTATCGATGAAATCTGGGTATATACTTTAGTTATAAGCCATTATCCTTTGTATGTCTTCTCGTATGATGTTGGCTGCATCTAATATTATCCTTAACCGTCCAGTAGCAGGGGCAGTTTTCCTGTTATTATATCACTGATACATGATTTTATGAGCCGTGTCCGATAAGCAGAGTACATTTTCCCTCCCAGAAACATTTGAAACAATTATACGATCTTTAAAATGTTATTAAAGATGTTTGTTTGTATATGACAGCCATCCTCTTGACCATGACAGCCATTCTCTACAAGTGTAATATCTTAATTCATTCAGAGTGTACTGGCATTCATCATTGTTTTATATGTACTCACATAACATACAAAATGAATTCCTGGTTTCTATTTTGGTCAAGTCCAATTGTTTTAATTCTTTGAAAAAAAAAAAACTCTGGAACCGTTTCCATGGTACTGTATTTCTGGCACTCACAATAAGGAGCCTAGCCCTTACACTTTATCCCCGCTTATCATTTCGTAAGTCACAACCATATAAAAACATTTCATGTGCTTTCATGCATTTTGAATACTGAATTCTTTCCCACAAATGATGCAATTTCTTTTTAAATCGAACGTTGCTTCTGAGGTCCTTAAAAAAATTGAATATGTTGAAAGATAATATGGGTTATCGGTCTGCATTGATTTATAATCAGCTTTGATGTTAGTATGCCTTGCATAGTTCTGCATGAACACGCTGTGAACCCTGATAGTACCTTCTCCTTCCAGCTTTCCATGCAGTCCATTTATTCATTTCACGCTATTCTCAATATTGTCCGTAATTCTCTTTCCACGATTACAATTTCTTTTTCAAGCTATTTCCACTAAGAGTACAATACATTCTGTCAAGAAAGTACCGGGAATTGGTCAATAAAACACAAAATATGCATTATTCATCCGAATTTATTGTATCTCCTTCAAAGTAGGCCCCTTCCGAAATAATACACTTATGCCAACGAATAATCTAATCATCAAAACATTTTTGAAACGCATTTTCCGGAATCGACTTCAGTACTCGCCGCGAATTCTCTTTGATGTCTTCTATCGACTGAAAACGGGTGCCTCGAAGTGGTAATTTGAGTTTTGGAAAGCGAATGAAGTCGGCCGGAGCGAGATCAGGGGAATAAGGTGGTTGTTCGATAACATTTGTTGAGTTTTTGGCCAGAAATTCGCTCACAATGATAGCCTTGTGAGATGGTGCGTTATCGTGGTGCAAAATCCATGAGTTTTCTTTCCACAAATCTGGTCTTTTTCGACGAATTTGCTCTTTCAAACGCCGCATAACGCTCAGACAATATTCTTTATTTACTGTCTTACCTTCTGGCAAGAATTCCGAGTGCATAACACCGCGATGATAAAAAAAAAAAAACCCTCATCACCTTCACTTTTGATTGACTTTGACGTGCGTTTTTCCGTTTCGGCTCAGTTGGAAGGCGCCATTCCGAAGCTTGTTGACTAGTTGGCATGTCAAACTCGTAAACTCATGTCTCATCACAAGTTACAATGCGTTTTATTGAATGTGGGGTCGGAATTGACTCGTTCTAGCATGTCCTCAGCGACCCTTACACGATTCAGTTTTTGCAGAAAATTCAGGTCTTTCGGCACAAGTCGAGCGGCAACGCGTTTCATGCCCAAACAGTAGTTTAAAATGGTACGAATTGATTCGTGAGACATAGAAATTTCATCGGCTCTCTCTCTGATTCAAACGACTATTTTCAGTCACGATTTCCTTTACTTTAGCGATGTTAAGTTCAGTTGAAGACGTTGATGGTCGACCTGAGCGAGGCAAATCTTCCACCACATCTCGACCGCTTTTGAATGCACTGTACCACTCATACGCACGTGTTTTTGATAAAGTTGATTCACTGTAAGCCTTATGTAACATTTTCAGCGCTTTGGCACACGAAATTCCATTTGCAATGCAAAATTTAAAACAGATTCTTTGTTCTATATTTTTATCCATTGTAAACATCGCACACAAACACACTTTAGATGAACTGACAAATGGAGCACTGTAAACAAACTAAATGACAGATGGCGCTCAAACTCCGCGTGAGCTTAGAGGGCAGTTGTGCTAACGTAGCGACAAGAATAATTTCAACACTCCCTTTAAGTGGGCTTTGTAAATGTACAATTCCCGGTACTTTCGTGACAGAATGTAAATCAAAATCAACCATTCTTCTTTGATTGTATGTCTAATAAATAAGTTATTTGGTAAGTTTAATGCATTAATTCCGCTACGTAAATTCTCACAAGATTCTGATAAAAGTTTCTTTAAAATAACTGATTACTACGCTCTGACAAAAAATAATAAATATAGCTTACAACTTTCAATTGAAAATACCACATCTTCAGAGGTAAGTTTTACTAAAAACTAAAATTACTAACTAAAATGTAATTTCCAAATAATAGAAATATAACTAATCGTAATAAATTCTGTGAGGTTCTATTTTCTCTTGCTGAGTACAGAAATAGCTTACAATTGAAGTACCTACCTTCTTTCTCTTATTTCACTACCCACATAGCAATTTTGACGTGATTCAACCTTGTTGCAAGCTGGTATGCTATCTGAGTACGTGATTATATCACATGAAAAGACCGTCAAAATTCACTACCAATTTTACTTGCCACTACACAGCAAAGATATATTGTCATAAGCGTCGACAGCTCACAACAGGCTAATTTCGATAGGACACACACAAAAGGAAAAGCATTGTTCGCGCGCTGTTGCGCGTCATTGCTACCTCAATAGCTAACACAGTAATTGCTCTACCATATTGATATATACATCATTTTAAAGCTTATGAAACAGGCAACAACTTTTATTTCGAACAGATTTTTGATATTGTAAGTTTAAAAGAAGCTACACCGTAAAAAGTGTAAATATTAAAAGCAAAATATCGTTATTTCGCGCTTTGGATCTAAATTACGGCAAAACTACTAGCAATAGCAACACGCATGATAACCATTTTTGTAGCCTGTCATCTAGGAATTATATCAAAAAAGAATCCCTTAGTTACGGAGATATAATGCAATTTCTGGAAGTCTGTAAATTTGTACTTCGGGGAGAGGGAGGGGACTTTTGGGAAAATGCACATCTAGTAATAATGTAACAACTTGGCAAAATTCAGCTTTCTCCTAATTATTCCCGACATCAAACCATTATTTCCTGGGCTATATGTACAAGTCTTAGGAGATGTGCCCCCCCCCCCCCCCGGAGTACGGCGGCCAATAGAGGCAAGGAAAAGGAAAGGTCGCGGAGATCTCAAGTTGGGCAACAGACCTGCAGACCACGGCGTTTCGAATACGGTTCGTCGAGTTCAAGTGACGAGTCAGTCTTATGTTGACGCGTGGAAGAGGTGTTGGAGGAAGTCGCTCAAAGACGACGATTGGACCCGATACGTAGTGCCAAAAAGGATACCGTCGGTGTGGTCGACGGCTGAAGAGGAAGAAGGAACGTTTTGAACGCAGAAAATGTTTACCAGGTGTGGAACTCTCATGGATCAGAGTTGAGATTGCGTCTTTCGGATATCAAATCCTTTATACACTACCCATCCGAGAAAGGAGAGCTATCTGCGAGGACTTTCATCAAACAATTTGAGAGGTAGTATATTGATGGGTATAAGACACACTCAATATTCACAGGTGATATCTTTCATCTTACGAGATCCTATCTTGTTTTGGTAGTGCTCGAATGCAGAAAAATTTCAAACTTCAAGCAATTGTTCTCGCAGCACTATCTTTCCGAAGACGTGACTAGCGCTAGACTGACCAGGCTAAAAACAGTTCCATTCAACTTCAAGGTTGACGGCAGCGTCGAACAATTCGTGACTACGCGTTATTTCCAAATTAAGGATCAAGATCCTATGAGTAGTGAAATTCAAATCTGCCATGGACTGATACATCTCTTGCCGATACAGTATCAGACAGCTGGTATGGTCGAGAAGATTGGACGTTTCGGAAACCCTGGAGGAGGTAAGGAGGTTAGAACTCATCCACGATACATGGGAAGCCAGGAAGAAAACTGGAAAGGACACATGTGGAAAGTGGGTTGGAGAGGACCACTTGCAAGTAAAGAAGACAAGATTGAGTGTAGTGAACAAAGAACTGGAGGTGAGTGCACCAAATAATGAACACGGTAACTCGTCGAGGTCGCCGGATGATGTTACTGAAGGAGAACGATATCGCAAATACGGCTCCAATTGCCAAAACGCCGCAGAGGAAAAGGACAAGACAAAAAGAGGGCTTACCATGGAAAAGGAAAGCACCCAGGTTAGGATGGCGATTGTCGACAAAGGAATGGCAACCCATCGCCTGGAGCACAAGGTTCCAGTGGCGAAAAAAAAAAACTAGTTTTGTCGGATGTTCGGGTAATGACATGGACGGACCCAGGACACTTGTACATAGTGAGGCAGCGAATGTGGAAGAATGTGTGTGAAGGTTGAGTGTACGAAGACGTCAACTGTATATAGGATAGAATATCGTATGATTTTTAACCAATCATGGAAGTACAATACTGATGATGAAGAGGACTATGGGAATAATCCCAGCCCTCCCGTGGCCGAGCATGGGTCTTGGGCAGGGGTTATTCAATTGAAAGTCATGGATGAAGTTGTAGAAGCCTTGGTGGACTCAGGAGCAGAAGTCCCCCTTTGCAGTTCCAAATTATGTAAGAGGGTGAGCAGCGTAGTGTCTCAGCCAAAGCTAAAACCCGCACCGCAGGTCACCCTGCTCGATTACACTGGTACACGCCGGAAGACCGTGAGAGGCGAGGTCTGCAAGTTTGTGGTGGAAAAGTTAGCTCAGGATCTACAACTTGGAACAAATTTCTTGATCAAACATCAGGGGGAAATCAGCTTCCAGCATGGAACTGTGAAAATAAACACGCCTCAAGCAGAAGTGGCTACGCCCATGTTACCCTTGAAGGGAATGGATGGAAAAGAGGCAGGACGCGCCATCAACGAATTTTTTTGTTGTGGCCACAAGTAATGCTCCGTATTCTGTCGAGTGTGAATGCAACATGGAAGAATCGTGTAGACAGAACAAGGGAAAATGCCAATGTGAAACTACGAAGATCCGGGGTACATTAAGCCAGTGGGGCTCCGATTTGAGGCGTTCAGAAATATCAGACCCAACAGTGACGACTACGGACATTCAATACGGGTGGTGCTCGCACAGGTCGAGGATAGTTGCCTGGTAGAACAAGTTTGATTCCGTGATGCGGCGGGCCCTGTGCCAGGAATGCAGAGTAAGCACTGTAGAAGTTGTATCTGCAGACGATGTTGGAGCTGGAGAAGAGTTATACGCCACCGCGGAGGAGATTCGTGGTGTTAAGTACCTGTCGACGCTGAGTACAAGGAACATTTGCTACAAGTCCTCATGAAGCAACGGAGTCTGCAAAGTTTCCGGGAAAGTGCAACAAGTTCCGATACGCGGTTCGAGTCACCACTAAGAAACCGATTGTGAAAGGATCGTATCTCATCCCGTTGTGTTATCGGGATAAAGTTAGAACTTTGCTTCGCACGTTATACCACACTACACCTTATCACCCGCAGGGCATCCCTGTCGCACGTGTCCACAGGGAGATGAACAGGCTATGGCGATTATACTGTATCCTACATCATGCTGAATGGAACAAACACCTTCGAAAAATGTTGATCTTGTTAAATTATACAATGTATGAGACTCAAAATGGCACCCATTCAGATAATTTGAATGTCAAAGATGTTATCCCTTTTGTTCAGAGGATCTTACAAGTCAATACATCGGACGAAGTGTCATGGGACCAAAAGTTGTTGATGATGGTAGCCTCCAAGAGAGACCGAAATAAACAAAAGAAAAAAAAAACGCGTGCAACGCAATTTGAGTGCAGAAAGACATGTCAATGTGGGAGATCTTGTGTTCGTGCGATCACATCATTTGAGCGATGCTCTCCATCGACAGATTAAGAAAATGTTCGATCTGTACGAAGTACCGTATCTAGGCGTGCAAAGACCCAGTGCCAAAGTAGTTCATCTCGTGGATCCAGTGGATGGAAAGTCATGTGGACATCGATCGGAGGAACAATGCAAGCTTTGGCGGCCGACATCGAAGGTCTACTGGTACTGGAGGGATCTAGCCCAGAATAATGGTGATCCAAACCTGTTGTTGAACCCGCCAAAGGAATACCAAGTATCCTGAGTCAAAGAAAAGAAGACTGATGAGAGATGCGTCGAGTGCACATGTGTGATTCATTTGTGTATATAGTTTTATGTATGTATATATCGTGTATGTCGAATTGTGTATATTTGTGAAAGCAGATAAACGTGTGTTCAAGTTAATGAACTGAACAGGGTTCCAAGAAGGCGACAGAGTGCAGAACGGGTTAGGATACAGCCTGTACGGACGCCATATATAACCGGGTACGTTCGTTATATAATACTCCCAGTGCCGACTCACTTCCGGTGTTGAGTCGAAAAAGCGTAAGCTGCAATGTGAGTGTGACCACGCACTCCCGGTTGTGACGGCCCATGGTTGCGCAGTGAACTGGATGTGAGACAACCACGGTTTAATTCCCATGATGACGTCATACGCTTCTGAGTAGTAGTAACTCGATAATTTTAGATCGAACTGGGACAAAAAACAGTAACCTTGTTTGTGAGTGAAGAGATGTAAAAATATTACGATTACTTAGTGATTCATCAATATTTGCTACGAAAATATTGTGTTGAAGGCCATACTTTGCGGAAGGCATTCCATATAAAAGTTGGCATAACCGGAGCAGATTTAACCACAAAATGTCATTTGTGGTTGGGGCGGTGGAGGGTGCTGGAAAGTGCCGGCCCACTGTTATGTTCCTGTAGCACGTGACTGAATGGATCAACTACTTAGTATTTATAATCATCGTGATAACCTATTGGATACATGTGAGTATCAGAAACCGATTAATTCTTGAAGTACAGCAAAACTGTGACAATCGCGACGTACCTCTGTTATGAGTCTGGGGTACCGGTACCATGGTCCGACCAGATCAGTACATAAACTACATAGTGACAGCGGTCTCACATAGTGGCGTACAAGAAACGTAAGTTCGCTGTAGTTGCATGCCCTATGAGTATATTGCAATATCCAGCGTATATTCTGAATACGTGGATATTACGTAAACAAAGCAATCATGTTAATAGGACAAACATGTGTAGAAGTGATGTAAACAAGTAGTACGTAAATAGGTGCAGACGACAGTCAACTCTACAAGTAAACATCAGATGGAGTTGAAGTCGCCAAAGGAGAACGAAGGCACCCTCCCACCCCCGAATCGCCTATAAAATGGACCAACGCAAGGCAAAGGTATCACTCTCGCTCCCGGGTGGTCAGCCCTCTCCTTCATCCGTTCTCAGTTGGCTACGCAATTGGAACACTCCGTGGTACTCAGTTGGCTACGCAATTGGTACCTTCCTGCACACTCAGTTGGCTACGCAATTGGTACCTTCCTGCACACTCAGTTGGCTACGCAATTGGTACCTTCCTGCACACTGTTGGCTACGCAATTGGTACCTTCCTGCACACTGTTGGCTACGCAATTGGTACTTTCCTGCACACTGTTGGCTACGCAATTGGTACTTTCCTGCACACTGTTGGCTACGCAATTGGTACCTTCCTGCACACTGTTGGCTACGCAATTGATACCTTCCTGCACACTGTTGGCTACGCAATTGGTACCTTCCTGCACACTCAGTTGGCTACGCAATTGGTACAAACACTCGACACCCAGTTGGCTACGCAACTGGTACAACTCCGGGCACCCAGGTTGGCTACGCAACCGGTGCTATCCTTCATTCCTGGTCCCATACCGATCACCCAAAGTAGTAGTAGTAGTCCGTGGAAGTCATCCTTCCATCTTAAACTCTGTAACTAGTTTCCTACGGGACGGTAATTTTGTTAACGTTACTACCTTTATAGTAAAAGTGTTTAGGGCTAAAATCCACTCCCGTGTATCAATTGTCTCTACCATAAAGAAACCAAAGGAACATTACGATCTTTCTTTATTGACAGAAAGGCTAGATGCCCAGGGTAAAGATTATACAAATGCATTTGCGTAAGGCATGGTGATTGTCAATTACTCACTTGGAGATTTATCAGTATTGCGGCGAAATCGATGACTGACACTGGCCAGAGATGTTGACAAACGCTTATGTCATTGACAGTTAAATCTATAAGTTTTGTAACCTGTCATCTTAGGAATAGATGTTAAGATATGTTCATATGTCAACAACTTGCACGTAGCAAAAGTGTATAAGGTTTGCGTTTTGACAGGAGTATAATTACCAAGTAGGGTGCTTTACGTACTAGATAGGCAAGCTTTGAAAATATATATATATATATATATATATATAAAGTAAATAATAAAAAGAGTGGCTGCTTGAGAGCGCACAAAGTAAAGTAAGAATTTGTGTTCGAACTGTGAGTTTACATTATCGTGAACGATAGCAAATGAGGGCGTACTAGATTGCATCCTCTTTACAATTTTAAGAAAGAAAACTTGTACGCGTATAAGTAACAAAACCAAACATTTTTTGATGGAAAGTAATCTAACCTATTCTTATGGTTATTGTGTATCTGCGAACAAACAGTCTGACAAGAACGTGTCGGGATAGTGACAGAGCTAATTTACTGAGGAGAAATAGGCATGGTTAGGTTACCATTTTCCTCCGCTTTTCTCTCAGGTAATCATAAAGTATTTATTGATGACCAAATGGAGATTTAGAAGAGGTTTATCTTCGTTAGGTGTGATTATTTACATACCAACTTTTGCTGAAAGAAATATACCAACCTGTGTTATTAGTTTGATTTAGTGCCACCAAAAGCTTTGAATTTAGAAAGAAAAAAAGTCTTGTAGCCACATAATACATAGCCCAAAATATAACCATAAAAGAAGTTTTAATACATTTCTCCGAAGCGTGGCAACAGTGTTATAGTTTCGAAGGTGTACAGGGATTGTATTAGTAGTTGTCATGAATGTTATTAATGTTGATATTTTATTGTAACATGCTGTCTGTTCAGTGCTCGGTATTTGGATGTGCTCCCATTTAATATAGGGCTGTTACTCAAATTATTTCTTAACCTATCCTATGGTTGCATTGTTATATACACAGTTGTATTAAAGCTTTACGGACTAACCCTTAGATGTATTGTGAATCCCAAATACTTACGTGTATTTCATTAATGTTGGGTACGTTAATTGATGCAACGCGCATACCAGTTTCAACTCTGTAAACCATATGTATTATTGTGTTGTACTACGTCACGCGCTATTTTTGAATGGAAAATAAAACTCTGAAGTCCGTGGGACAATAAAGCTCTGAATTTAACGTATTCTTTCGCGTCAATGTTCAAATAAGTGTCCGCGACAAGAAAGCAACAAGGACGTTTCGCTCGATCCATCCGAGCTTTATCAGGTAGAGTGCAGAGACATAGTGATAATTTTATAGCACTGTAAAATACACTGTTTTCTCTACGAGTGCATCAACTACGTTGATTTCATCACGCATATGTACTTAAAGGGTCCATTATCGTACAGATATTCCTAACCTACGTCCCGCGCTACCCTCATCTTCCTGTTCGGATCAGATTACTTGTTATTTTAGTGCTTAATAAATCTGGAACTCCAATGCGTTACGCCAAATGGTTACAAAATGTACCAAACTCAAAACTAAATGATAGCTATTCATAGCATTTCATGTAGAGGTTACCGAAACTGATTTTCAATTAGTAAACAACCCTGAAGTCTGGCCAAGTGGAATCATGATAGGATCATTTTATGGTAAATTAAAGAACATATCAAGCTTAGAGACATCTGAAGGTGCGCACAATACAAAGTGATGGGTAGTTTAAAACTGTGTTATCAGTGTACGTGGACTTAGAACAAAGAGCGATGAATTTTTCGTCGACATCTGACTGTCTATACGAAATCATCTAAGTGAGTGAAACTTGGTTTTCGGACTTTCAGAAGAACATTGACTATTTTCCTCAGTCTTATACAATATTTAGGGCACACAGAACTTATATTAATAATGAAAGTGAGCGTGGTGGTGGTGGTTTAATTGCAGTCAGAAGTGACATTTCAGTGATAAGAAGAACTGATTCAGACACAATTGAAGAATGTGTGTGGATTGAAATTAAACGCTCTAGAAAAAAAAATATACTTACCTCTTGTGTGTACTTTGAGCCCAGTTCTGTTATTGAAATATATATATATATATATATCTGAAGTTAATTGGAAAGAAAGAGAGTTCAAAGATGATATTCATTATTTTTTTCAAAATTAGATCTGTTCGATTTTTTGGATGATACAAATCTACATATTGTATTAAGGTTTAAATCTAGTTACCTATCTTGGTTTTCAATGGAATTAAGGTCATGGAAAGTAAAATAAAATAATATAAGCAATACAAACAAATCCTGTTAACCTCTATAATATATTTTCTTTTTTGCGTAAGCAATCAGTCTTTAATTAAACGTATTAAACAGAGATATTTGGATATTATACAGAATGAATTAAAAAATGATCCAAAAAAGATTTGGAAATATCTGGGTAAATTTACCAAATAATCTAACATCCTAGATAAAATATTAGTTTAAGATGAATATATTAATGATAAGGATAAATTAGCAAATTGTTTTGGTAAATTATTTGAGTATTTACCAACCTGCTCAAAATATTTGATAAAATCAATGGTATTCTAATGTGAATTTAAATCATAACAACATGAGTGTTACAATAATTACTGCCAGTGATGTTCTGAATGCAATCAAATCCTTGCGGACCACAATTCTTTGGGATTAGATGAAATACTCATATTTATAATGAAAGGAATAAGCGAAATAATTGCTCCTGTTTTGGCATCATTATTTAACTGGAGTATAATAGTAGGTATCTTTCCTAAAATTGGAAAATTTCCTTAGTATCCTATTCCTAAAAAAAGATAAGCGATTGGAAGATTACAGACCTATTTCAATAATTAGTGTTATTCCTAAAAATTTTGAAAATAATTTATAGATATTTTATAATAGTGTTCAAAATTTAATTTCTCAATCACAAGTTGGTTTTATACAAAAATGTTCAACTACTACTAATTTGGCAACTATGATGACTAAAATTAGCCCACTGGTCCAGCAGAGAGGTCAGGTGGATGTTATTTACTTACGTTCAGAAAGCCTTTGATAAGATACCTCATTGGGTACTCTTAAAAAAGTTAAGTAATTTCAATCTTTCTAACCAGCTAATTACTTGGTTTCGATCATATATTTCTGAAAGGAAATTTAAGGTCAGATACAGTGGTAGTACATTGTCTTCTTTTTACAATAATTCTTCGGGTGTTCATCAGGGATCCAATTTGGGACCGCTGTTGTTTATCTTTATAAATGATCTTCCAGAATGCTTCGATTCTGAAACATCTATTCGCGGATGATGTTCAACTTCTCAAAGTTATTGACAATGATAGTGATCATCTTATATTACAAAATGACTTAAATAAAGCTCTTTCAGGGTCCAAACAGAATTTTATGCCTTTGAACCTTGACAAAACTTTCGGCATGAAAACAAATGTTTTTACCTTTTCCTACACCATAAATGATCAATCAATAAATATCAAATCAGAAGCAAAAGACCTTGGTGTTTATATTGATACCAAGCTCAATTTTTCTAAGCATATAGATGTAATAGTTTCAAAAGCACGTAGATATCTGAGTTTAGTTAAATGTATTGCTCAAGATTTTAACAAGATAAATATATGTAAAATACTGTATTGTGCTTTAGTAAGGTGTCATTTGGAATATGCAAGTGTTATATGGAACAACACTAACAAGAAAATTCTAATTAACAGAATAGAAAACGTTCAAAGTGATCTTTTGTCTTGGATACGTTGGGAATTTAAGCACGTATATCAACATTACTCCAAGAATCAGCTAAGAAAAGAACTAGGTTTATTAAAACTCAGAGACCGTAGGATGATTTCAGATGTTAAATTCTTCCACTGTATATTACATGGAGCGTATGTTATGAGTGACTTAATCTCTATAAAAGTTCCTGAATATAGAACTAGAAATTATCCCTATTTACCAGTTAAACATGTGTTGTCTCCAATTCAGAGGAGTGCCATAATAGTCAATAAAATAAATGACAGAGTGGATATTTTTCAAGATAAATTACCGGACATAATAAAAAAAATTATAATCATATTAGATGTTGAATTTGATCGAAATATTTAATGCACTTTTGGATGAATATAGTGTATGATATGTACGAGGGTTGATCCAGAAATAAGGTTCCCAAAGAGCTCCAGTCGCACGGGAAGGTGCGAGGCGAAATCCGGCAACAACGCTTTGCGCGGCTGTTCCCCCGCTCTCGATTCCGCCCGGCCGCACTTCGCTGCACGGCTCAGTTTTGGCTCAGCATCCGTCCAAGATGATCGTGCCCATTGTTGCTCCCGCCAAGTGCGAGATTCGTTCCGTAATTCGCTTTTTGCACGTCAAAGGGACTCCCCCCCGTGGATATTCATCGTCAGTTGGCAGAGGTGTATGGCGACAAGTGTATGTCCGTTCAACACGTCCAAAAGTGGTGCAGGGAATTTAGTGCCGGTCGGAAGGACGTCCACGATGAAGAACGGAGTGGACGACCGTCAATTTCGGAGGCGATTGTCGAGATGGTCCAACGCGAAGTGCTTAAAAACAGGAGGATCACCGTCCGCGAACTTGTTGCTGGGATTCCTGGGAGTTCTTACTTTACAGTGGACAGAGCTTTGACTGAAAAATTGGGGTATCACAAGTGTTGTGCTCGATGGGTACCGCGTATGTTGACAGCAGAACACAAGGAGAAACGCCTTGCCTGTGCTTGCCAGTTTCTTCAAAACTGTCAAGAAGATAAGGAAGGATTGTTGGACTCCATTGTTACGGGAGACGAAACGTGGAATTTTAATTTCACTCCTGAAACGAAACAAAAGTCCAGACGATGGACTGTCATGCCCCACTCACCGTAAAGTCCGGACCTTGCGCGTAGCGATTATCACTTGTTCCCGAAGTTAAAGGAACACTTGAGTGGC
>JAGDQP010033595.1:7953-20583 GCA_022664845.1 Lepisma saccharinum | reverse complement strand
TTCCTCTCAGGGTTTCATTATTTTATTCTAGGATTTTCATTATTTTACTCCCTGATTTTTACTATATTTTTCTAGGATTTTCATTATTTTCGTCACTGAGATGCATTATCTTCTTTCTCTTCACTTCCAATGTTCATCCACGGCAACTTCATTGGTGAATACTTGGACATAATTTACGAGAGTGTTCACCTCACTGTTGAATGTGAAGGCCATTTTCCTGCTTTTTACCAGCAAGATGACGCGCCCCCGCACTACGCAGCAGAGAGGTGCAAGGGTGGTTGGATCTCCAATTTCCAAGATGTTGGATCGGTAGGCGAGGGGGGCATCAAATTGTCTATTCCTTCAATTAATATCACATCTTTTGTTTACTATCCGTAGGGCTATTGGAAAGGTATGGTGTATCGTGAAAATTAAAGAACAAGCCCATCTCCAGCAATGGATCCAGCCTGAGCCCCCATTGAACCTTTAAGTATTAAGCAGTAACTTCACAAATCTGTTATGTGACGTCTTAGAATCATGTTGAAGAAACATGCCCAAATATATATTATATCTACGTTTCGTGCCATAACTTCTCTCAAATTCCGAAAGCAGAAAATACTATTAATCTTGCTACAGAGAGACTATTCTGCATATGATTGGAAATAATGTAGTATGCAAATACATACATACATCAAATCATTGATACATACCAGGTAAATCAAGAGAAATACGAACGAAATTAAGGAACCTTCATTTTCGTCCAAAATTACGGAAGTAAACATAACCTAACCTACCAAAACATAACTTGACCTTGCATAACCTAGTCTTACCTAAACTGCTCTACTAAAATATATGCAGGAGTTTAAGAAGTCATAGAAAATGATGTAATGGGAATTGGCAAGTACAGGGGGAAGGGGGGGAAGATGAATGTTTATGAAAGTGATTTCACGTAATACGCATTTTAAAGTCTAACTCTTCATTTACTTTCATGTACTATCGGCGCCAAAAGTAAGTATCCACCTAGATTTTACGCTCAAACATATGCAACCGAAATGCAATCAAAGTATAATGGATTGCATAAGCCTAGGATAACATGAAAGTTGCATTGTTCTCCTACTGTGATGCAAGCCATTAAACTTTCACTGCATTTGGGATGCATACATTTGAGTGCAAAATGTCGATAGATAATTACTTTTAGAGCCGATAGTACATAATATTCTAAGCAAGTGAGGTAGAGCCTAGTAAAGGGACTATGCATATACGTTACCACCAATCTTCAGCAGCGAGTATCCTATTTGTATAATCAATGTACGGCGAGACCTTTCCAATGTCACCTCAAACACCTTCATAGCGCTAATAGCTCCTAAGTTGAAAGTTCTTGAAAGACAAACACACAGAGCGGTTGCGTAAGGTTAAATCTGAAGCCTAAAATCGCTGTAATTTGTGGATTATTTGCGCTTTTGAACTGGAAATTTATTGGTTAGCTGTCATTGTTAAGTACTTATTGGGAATGCAAACTCAGTTTTTAATGGACCTCCACCCTTTGTTCCATACTCTTTAATTGTTACTGAGGTTTAGTTCTAAAACCAGTATTCTTTTGTTGATCGGAATTGTTGTCGATTCGAATTTGCAACAGGTTCAATCAGAATCATAAGAACATCTTTCTTGTAGATATCAAAGGCAAGCAATTTAACCATCTCTCCTAATTCTGTTTGTTGTAGTTCTTTGCTAAAATAGCTTTCCAATGTGTGTTTTCGTCACTTAATAGAAATAATCATATTTTGTTTCTCAATTTTAGTACCTCGGTAATTCAATGCTATGAATGTAGAGCCACTGCTGCATGAAATTGAAAATAAAGTGAGATAAGTGAAAATGATTTCAAGTGACAAAACAAGGATTAAATATGATTTAAATGAGGAAAAGAGAAACACAGGAGCTAATGAGAATTGGATTAACAGTTAATCTAATTTTGACTGTAAAACGTGTATGATGTAGAGGAAACACAGTACTGAAGATAGAACACAAAAATTGTTTATGAACAGAGCAGGGTGGAAAATTTTGAAAGATTAATGTTAGTTCTAACTTGTACTGAGAGATCTTCAAACTCATTTATCTCTTACGCATAAATACACTCCTGCTTGCTCGTTTGCCTCCATTATCTTCACGGTTATGTATATATAACTGAAAGTTCCATATAGATTGTTCACAAAAATGAGTTTCATATAAATTCCGCACAGTTACATACAGGTACATGAAGAAGGATATCACGCGTGTATAGACAATGCATAAACAGTGAACAGAAGTCTATCAGCAGAAGGGAACAAGTAAAAGAGTTTGGAACTAGAACAGGTCAATCGGGTCAAGTTTTGGACCGAGTCTATGCTTGGGACCCGGCCTGACCCGATTTCGACCCGGTGAACCGGAATACAGCTTAAAGATTTTATTCTTTTGTTGTTATACACGGCCTCATTGGAACCGTCTTTCTTTCAGGGAGTAACAGAGACGGTTTTACCCTCAGAGCACGAAAACATCGACACCGAAAAGTTCTTAACAATAGCAAGAGACTAATGTAGTCGTGTCAGTGATTCCGCCAGACCCCCTGTGGAGGTGTTATCCCCAAATCCTCGAAAGCACCCTTTTTACGGTCAAAAATCAACAGAAACCATGCAAAACTCTACTTACACCCTCCCAATTTTGAGTTTACACCCCCAAAACTGGAAATCATGGCGGAATCCCTGAGTCGTGTGCTCTGTGGCGTCAGTCTGGTCATTTGAGCGGGGTCACCAAATAATGTGACCAGGTTTCAGCTCTGAATTGATCTTGATAAGCAGTATATGTATATATATATATGTGTGTGTATAACGTATATCACTGTATCGTTGATTAGATACAGATTAGTCAAAACTGCATTTTAATAACTAAAACATATTAGAAAGCAAACTGACATTTTCTTATTACATCACTACGTATTAAAATTAAATTAAAATATTAAGTTAGGTATGTTAATAGTACTATGGCTTATGTTCGTACTGATACGGGGAAACCCCTTATTCTGATCATTTCCAAATTAGATCTAAAAGAATAATATAAGCCAAAAATTAAAGGTATAAATGGCCTTTAATGAAAGATCATAGAAGTTATGGTACGAGACGTACATATAATTTTCCAGATGTTCTTCATCATTACTATTAATCCGATTAAAAAATTAAGAATGAACATTTGAGCCATTTTAACGTTATGAAATATAAGTAATTGGTCAATAAAAATGTGAATAGTTTCTAGTCATGGGTACACTAGGATTACAGTGGAACTTAGTGTCAGATAATTTTAAATCAACATTAAATCTACTAATACGTAGATCAATCAGTTCACGATTCTCTTACCATAGGACACTGTACTCGTGAAAATGAGCGTTAATAAAGAAAATATCATAAAATTGGGAGAAAGACCTTTTAATTTGTTACAAAATTACTTGTAAATTCTAGTTTAAAATGTAATCACGCCATCTCGATTCAATAATAAATAAAACTGGAATAAAGACGGGATTGATCTAATTATAAGCAAAATAATATTCATTACCACAGCCGAGATGTTTTATCCACAATTCTTAAGTGGAAGTAGATGTTTCATTAAGTTTCTTTTAAAATAGAAGACACAAGAAAAGCATGGAAAGGTATAGAAGATAAAACGAGGTAAAGTAAGGAAAGTGACATCTGGTAGAATATTAGTGAGTTATAAGGAAACGAAAAACAACATTAATGTAAAGCAAGAAGAACCATACTTTGTACAAAGTTAGTATCTTGTGTACATTCTTTACCTCTGACCTCAGAAACAGCCCCGAACAGTTTTGACGAAATTTCATAACATTCTATATATAGACAGGGTTGCCAAATGACGATGGTCACTACTACTTAGGTGACAACGAAAAGAGGATGGGTAAAGACAGCTTGATCCGCTGCGTTTCACTTTTGATTATGTACCCTTTACCATAAATGTCAAGCTAAAACTATTTGCAAAGCGGTATCTAATAGCAGCCATTTTTTCAAGATGGCGGCTAACGCTCCAGTCAGATTTCCGAAGACTTTTGATATGTTATTTAGGACATTATTCTGAGCATTTTGGTTTAAAAAATCTGCGGGGTGGGAATTAGTTTATTTAATCGCCCATTTTTTGCTCAATAGCAGTGGGTTTTTACGTCAATTATTCAAAATTCCGTGCATATAAACAAAATTTAACTTTCACAGACCAAAGTTCGTTTCGTCCTTTAACAGTGGGTACAATTAGTTTTAATAAAATATTAATAGTAACCTCAGAATTGTGTGCAGACACTTTTGGGACAGAATAATGTCCCAAAAGTGTCTGTACACAATCCTGAGGTTATCAGTAGCATTTCTTTAAAACTAATTGTACTGGTTATTGAAGGACGAAACGAACTTTGCTCCATGAAAGTTAAATTTTGTTTATCTTCACGGAATTTTGAATAATTGACGTAAAACGAAAAAAGCGGGATAACCCACTGCGATTCAGTCTTAAATATGGTAAATTTGTATTGAACGTCTGTTTCATTCCTAATACACAACAGTTTCTTTTGCCCTTTTTAGTCTGTTGTTTTATTTTTTGAATTTGAAGACCTGAAGGTTCGGTTCACCTGAGTGCTTCAAGTTACTTGTAACACAAACAAATCAGCAAAAGTAACTGTATAAGTTACCAAATACTCTGCATTATCCTGTAAGCAAATCGTTGTACCAGATTCGTAACTTTCATATTTTATTTAAACTTACCATCACGTTCCTGAACTTAATCTGACATGTTGAAATTTATACTCATTCATATTCTCACGATAAGTTGGGCTGAACTTTAGATACGCTCTAAATAGTTTGGTTAGGAATATAGTATATTTTATACACAGTTCTGTGAAGCAAGACGTATCTACGACTTGAACTTAATGGCTATTCAGGAGTCTCTTAACAACAAAAATAAATCAATCAAACGTTGTATCTTTTACTACTCAAAGCGTTTATACTTCTGAAACTCTTATTACATTCAATACAACGAAAGTCAAATTATCTTTCGTAATAACTAGGAACTATGGAGTCGGGTTCGAATCTGGTCACGTCATTTTTATGTGTGCCGTTTGTAAGGAAATTAACATATAATTTTCTTGCACTACACGATTTGCAGAAAATGCTTAACCAAAATCTCCGTATGTAGAGAAGTGTCTTAACTTTCAACAGCTGAAATTCAACTGCGGGTTCAACTAGAAGTGGGCGGGAAGTTTCATATACCCAGAAATGGTGTGTAGTTATAGAAATCAAATAGTAGAATATGCAGCCGACAACTGACAGATCTCGGTTCGAGTCCTGTTCACGACAGTAACTAATTTCCTCCATTTAAAAAAAAAAATACCACACACCACGTCTTTCTGTAAAGGAAATGAAATAAATAATCTGTCCATTTCGGATCCGGCTCTGCGATGCTTGAAGATGTTTGGCTTATCTGTGATCCAAAATCCTGTCGATGTTACAACTTCGATCACCAATAACACAAATAGATCACCAGATGTATATGCAGCACCCAAATGTAAGACTTGAAGTAAATACAAATACAATCTTGGTGAATGTTCACGGTGAATGTGAAATCAGAGCTTAGAGAACATAAAACAATTGACACAGGACGAAATCAAAACTAGGATTTATCTTGTCTTGGATTATGTCCACAGACAAAACAGCAAACAAAGAAGAAAAAGAAGACCAAAATAAAAGAGTGACGAAAAGTTCAAGCTGTCAGAAATGAGAAAGTAGAAGAGATAAAAGAAGATGGAAAATAAAAATGGAAAAAGAAAACAAGAACCGAAAGGAAAACTTTTTTGATGGTAAAATTATTGGATATTTTTCGTTACATTTTTTTTTATTGCAGTTATCAACGTGATTTGATTAAGTTTCTGGATGTCGAAAAAGGACACAACGATAAAGAAATATAAATGACTCTGAATCATGGAAAGGAACAAAAAGAAAGAAAAGAAGAAACAATACGAACTTTCGCATTTTGTTACCACAAAAGAAGAAAAAGCAATTAAAAAATATATATATTTCTTTTCTTCCAAGAATCCTTTTGTGATCTGTTTCGTTGTGAAACGAATCTATCAGAGGAGTAAAGTGTTGATATATGTTTAGATCCTTTTTTTTTTTTACAGATCTCGTATATAATCTTCATTGATCCATTATTCTTTCCGTTGTGTTCAATCAGGTTAAGAAAAAATGGGCAAAATGAAGGAACCTTGCGTTGTGTAACCTCTAGAACGAATAGAAGAAAAGAAGATACGAGCTTTGAGAGACACTAGATGGCTCTGAAAGCAATTAAACCTTCATCCCAGAGATATCTCACCCCATGACAAGGAGGTTACAGTAGCGGACGTGAGCTCGACACCACCTATCATCGTCAGTAAAACGATCACGAAAGGAAAGAACTGGAAGCACAGGGAGAAAAAAAACGAATGGAAAAGGAAGAAGAAGAAACTGAGAGGTCAAAATGGAGAAAAGATAACCGTCAAAGTAGAAAGACAAATAAACCCCTCCTTATATTTCAGTTGTGTCTAAAACTGCCTGTCGCCAAGCTGTGAAACTCCGTTCGAGGCACGTGGACCGTTTGATACCCCCCACCCCTCTCTCTGATTTCACTCTCTCTTTCTGTTTGTCACACACATTGTGTCCTCTCTACACGTACTGTCAAGAATTTTTCTTCATCCAGAGAAAAGAAAAATGATTAAGTCAAACGTAACAAATGTTACTAATATTCTTACAAGAAACAAGCATTGAATGTGTATTTTATTGGAAGACTTGCTAGAAATTTATTGGAACTGGTGCGATGGGAAATAGCGCAGAATATAATTTGGGAGTACAGAATGGGATTGCGTAGAAGAATCGTTGCTCATTATGTATAGCTAACTGCAACCTCTTCACACGAAGACATGGATATCTGTTTGGTCTGCCTCTCCTCTTTTCAAACGTTGTTGTGAAATCTCAAGGATTTTATCTTTAAAAAAAAATGAACAGAAGTTTTGAAAATCATGCTAAGGAAAGAAGAAAATAACAACCATGGAGCTTCTTTCGAAACTTTCCGAAACGGGAGAATATCGTAGGCTAATATTCCTTAGCACTGACAAATAAATTTCATTCGTGTTGTATAAATGCAGGCTGACCATCACGAATCCGGTATCATGGAGACCTGTACGATGTTATATTTGTGATTTTGCTAGATTACTGATAGTTACGGAAGACTACACTTAACCCAGCAATTCAACCATTTCAAATAACCTGTAAATTAGTACATGTTCGTTAATAAAGGAGAAAGAAAATTTAGATGGAAATCAAGTGAATTTTTTGTATTCTTTAAGTCATGAATGGGGCTGAATTCCAGCAGGTCATAATAGAAATGCATAAAAGACAAGCTTTAAGAATGCTTGAAAGTGCTTAAAATAATAGAAATACACAAAAGACAAGCCTTACCAATCCTTGAAAGTGCTTAAATAGAAATACACAAAAGGCAAGTCTTAACAATACTTGAAAGTGCTTAAAATAATAGAAATACACAAAAGACAAGCCTTACCAATGCTTTAAAGTGCTCAAAATAATAGAAATACACAAAAGACAAGCCTTACTAATGCTTTAAAGTGCTCAAAATAATAGAAATACACAAAAGACAAGCCTTACCAATGCTTGAAAGTGATTTAATAATAGAAATACACAAAAGACAAGATCTACCATTGTTTAAAAGTGCTTAAAATAATAGAAATACACAAAAGAGAATAGAAGCCTTACCAATGCTTGAAAGTGCTTAAAATAATAGAAATACACAAAAGAGAAGCCTTATCAATGCTTGAAATTGCTATAAAAAATAGCTCATGCCAAGGTTTCTCAACGTGGGGGTCGCGAAGGGAGGCGAAAGAATAAACGTAACTAGGATTTTGAAGGTTGAAACGAATACATTTCACAATGTAATTTATTGATTAGCTTTTTTCGGATATTATAATTAGGATATTTATTATCAGATACTACAAATTAACGATCATGTTTTGAAATGAAAAGCAAATATTACACAAAATAAAAAAAGAAAGTCAAAATAAATTAAAATATTACGAAAGATTGCACAAGTTTAGGATTAATGCACAATATGAGCACGTTTTGATTTAATCAGTTTAAAAAACGGTTCCGTTTTCGAGACACACATTACCAAGTTCCCGACGACCTGGTCTCTCAAGCGAACTGAATTTTACATCTCTAGCTACTTCAAGATAAAACTTTTCGTGACAGGTTGCACTTTTACGTGACAGTCAATTCCCAAGTTGCTACCACCACTATCATACCTCATGTGGAGAGAGACGCAGTTGTAAGTCTAAAGTTAGATTTACGAATATATATAGTGCGTTCTATAACTCCTGTCCCTTTTTTTATTTCCAATTTTAGGATAAAAGAAATAAACGTTTCTCGCTGAAATTTTGCACACACGTGATGAAAGTATGCAGAAATTTAATAAGGCTAAGAGTTTTCATCGTTTTTCGGAGCGAAAACTACACAAGTGATATTTTTCGTATGGGAAATCAATGTTAAAATGCTAGAAGACAGATGAAGCTTAAGAATGAACCAAATAATGCTGGAAGCAATTTAATACTAGATTTCCCACATGTATAGGCATAACTAACTAATCGCAAACCACACGGATACCCCTCAACCCGACGTAAATATGCGACTGACCATTTCAGGGCCTAAAATTGAGTGGAGTACTCCACACTTTGTGGAACTGTAGGAAAGGAGTGTGCAACTATAATCCTTAAAGTGTGGAGTGGTATTAATGTGAGTACCTTACTTTTCTCGGATTATGCATTTAAACGCGTTTAGTGTGTCAAACTAAGTCTTACTGATTCAATACATTCATTATGGAATGGGTTACTCAATTCCATATAACTGCCAGTATATGATATTAAGCCAGAGTTAATACGTATAGGTGTCTCCTAGATGGCAGGGAAAACCATTGCCAATTTTGAGGTGAAGGAACTTTTTAACTATATTTAGTTTTCAAACGTTTTCGGTTGCATTCATATAGTTTTAAAATATGCAACTAACTGCACGTTTATCTGTTGTTTCAATAGGACATTACACTTTTCCGATATAATGAAATGTGTTGTTTCGTAGATAAAAATTACACGATCCTTTGAATCCGTTATAGAAATATGTACTACCAGAGATAACATACATCAATAACCGCCAAAATTTTAGCCGAAACACCGTAGACTCTCAACAACCAATTATAACCCAGGAAATCATTATCCGTTCGTCATTATCCACATGCATACCAACAAGTTTATTTGCATAAAAAACAACAACAAAAAACAGAGGCTACTGCAGACACGTGGAAATAAGGGACTTAACTCATTTTGTCACTGTCTGACTGACTAGTTGTGCCTATCCAGGTCCTGAAGTAAGGGACAGTGATTCCGCCAGACCTTCCCTCTTTGAGGGATGTCACCCCCCTAATCCTTGAAAACACCCTAACTTTAACATTTTTCTGGTCAAAAATCGATAAAAAACTATGCAAGTCTCTACTTACACCCCCCAACTGAAAATCCTGGCGGAACCCCTGGTAAGGGAAAATCTAGTACTAAATTGCTTTCAGCAATATTTGATAACATCTTCACAGTTTTACCTGTCTGTGAACATTTTAACATTGATTTTTCATATGAAAAGTCTTACTTTCGGAGTTCTCCCTTTGAAAATCTACGAAACGTTTGACAAATATTTATGTATTTAGTCTTATTTAATTTTTACATTTTTCGATCAAGGGCTTGCAAATTTATCCTAAAACTGGAAATTAGGAGTGTTCCTATATAAAATTAGAAATAAAAAGTAGACATGAACTGTCACTCTTTAATAGCAAAGCGAAACGAAACCACTATTTAGAAACAAAAAAAAATACTTTTGTGGGTCGCCCGCTAGAAGACATGGTAAAAGCGGGGTCACAGGATGAAAAAGGTTGAGAAACGCTGGCTTATGCACTACTTCACCAAACAGCAGTGGCAGAGCTGTGCGGCAAGGCTTGTCTTCTAGCGTGCAAAAATTGTAACAGGAACTTTCATAGCGTTGCCAGTGTTTAAGACTCAAAAGTGCACTTTTCAGCTAACAAGTGGATATTGTATTGTACAATCGTAGCTTTTGTACACTAAAAGGCCACAAAAGTGAGCGGGAGAGCAATGAAATATTCCATTTAACTGATAATATCAAAGTTTTTCGCCCTGCAGCGCAAAGTCATGCAGTGACCCGCAGAAATCTGAAATTGCTCTTATAGAAATTAGTGCCTGATTGTTGATTAAACTGGATTGGTGATTGTCGGATTAGTGGTGGTCAACTCGTACTTATTATTGAATCGTATTGTAGATACAACGTGCGTCAAGTGCTAGCCAGTAGTCTTATTGTTTGTTGACAACTATTAACTCAGTCGATGACCTCTCGAATATCAAAAGCTACAATCGAGTACATAAACATTTCGTAAAGCAAAGCACTGTGCCTCTTTCCTCTCGTTCTCCGCCTGGAATATACTAAAACAGATATATTATCAATATTTTCATTTCTCTGGACATTGAAACATAAAAACTGATTCCGCTTAACTCAAATTCCAACCTTCGTTCCTTATGTTTTTCGTAAACCGTTATTTAACCTATTTGTCAAACCACCATTGTTTGTTCCTTATGTACGAGGGTCCTATTAAATATAAATCTCAGTAGAAATAAGAAACTGTGCGTAAATCCTAGTATATTTAACTAGTTATTAGAATTGGTTTATGTAGTTGTAGCCAAGACATTGGATAAACGATTTGAAGTGCCAGTTCAGTTCTAATGTTGCTTGTGTAAAGCTTACAAGTCGTTTGTGGTTTGAAAATTCAGTTCCTCTTGAATTTCCAATCGTGTTAACCTTTTATGTTGATTCAAAGACATCCTGGAAATAGTTTTGATTCTTTTAAATTCCTTTTTTTTTTCAATATTTATCCTTACGACGGTTTTGGTATTTATCAAACTGTGTCATCTATTGAAGCTGTCGTATTATCTTTAAATATAGTTGATATAGTAACTACACCAGGATAGTGCTCACCGTCAACAATGTGAATTACTGACTAATCTCCATTGTTTCGTGACAATCATTCTTAATTATTGCAAATCCCTGCTGATGGACTCTTATATAGAAACGTCGTCAATGTTTCCTCAATCCAATCAGATAGTTAATAGCCAACTCCTTTCCAACCTTTTCCTCTTAGTCTAACCGAAGGACGTCATCTCAAATCCACCAAGTGGACATAACGCTGTCACTGAGTAAGCACCAAAGGGAAATCATTACAAAAGAATGGTAGACCAAACCGAACCACTTTCCACACATCCTTGAATATCTTCTTTGTGGTTTAACTTCGCTCGAATACACTTTCCCCTTCTTCCACATCCCACTGATTCAAGCTTTACTTTCTTAACACTTACCTTCTGTTCGTTTTCCTAAAAGAAGATGAACAAGAAGAAGACGTAAATAAGAAGAAAAATATTCAAAGCTGCAACCGTAGATTAGAAAAGCGATGGAAGGTAGGAGCCAAAAACTGCTCGAAGGGATTTTCCCCTGACTCCACCCACACCCACACACAAACCATTTTTTTACTGAAGGGGATGTTGCTGGTGGTAGTGAAAACGGAAACAAAGTGAACAATCCTTGGAGAGACGCCACGCCGTCATCATATTCCGCCAAGGAAATAGGGTGCTGTTGTTTGTGATGAGGGTAGTCGAGTGGTTTACGTAAAGAACCAGAAATACACCCCCTAAAAACTACTCTGCTTCATAAAGAAACGTATGTGAAAGAATTGATGGAAAAAAGGGGGGGAGAGAAGAATATTGATGATTGTTAAGAATGAAATGCAAAGAAAAAGCCACCAACAGAAAGTACTAAAAGAAGGGGTGAAAAATGCGAATAAGGAGGGAACAAGACGAAATAACAAAAATGGGTTTTGTATTCAAAATACCAACCCTTACTTCATCCCTCTGGTCTTCTATTCAGAAAGAAAAAATTGAAGTTTTCGTCTGAAGTTAATAAAATTACAAGGAGGGTAGCAAGGATGTTATTTGAAACACCCTTACAACTCTCTACCAAAGAATGTTTCGTCTTTGGTATTTCTTCACTGGTTCTCTTTTCAACATTCATATATTGAAGTTTTCTTGAAAAGAGGAGGGTTTAGTACAGCGCAAGGATCGTATCAAGGAGGGGCATATGTAATGTGTTTCAAAATTCTCCATACATGTGAAACAGTACCAATTTATACTCTGATGGTTGAGTTAGCTGTATTTTGGATTGCTGTGTGATAGTTCGGACATCATTGATGTGCTGAGGCAGGACTTAAACATGTACTTTCGTGCTATAACTGTTAAAGTGTTGTTACATATCCAAGTTTATTCGGCAGTTCCAAATCCAATATTGCCATTCATTAGAATTAGTTAGACCTAATGCTCGAATAATATCGTTAAAACTCACGTCGTTTACATGTGAAACTAAACCAAAATAGTTGGTTAACAGTTCTAACACTAGCATTGCATTGTCTTGGTATTATTAACTTACTGTAATAGGTTAATTT